>JAVXUO010003171.1:0-91352 GCA_033065855.1 Escallonia rubra | reverse complement strand
CTTGCTCGGACCTCCATTTGAGGTGAAATTTTTTATTTTATTTTATTCCAAGTATTTTCTTGAGCTCTATCCATAGAAAATCATCTTTTCTTCAAAAGAGTTTAGATTAAGCTCTACGTAAGAAAACTTCTTTGACTTCCGTATAAGAGCTTTCCTTAATCAAACTCCCTAGAGCTCTACTCATAGGGTTTGCTTGAAAATGAAAAAAGCCTTGGAGCTCTATGCGTGAATTTGACTCGACTAAGATGCTCGGGAGCTCTGCACGGGTAAGATTAGAGATGTCAAAGGGCCGGGCTTGGGCCGGCCCAGCCCAAGCCCATCGGGCCTGCTGTGGGGCCGGGCCGGGGCCGGGCCAGTGGGGCTGCCAACCGGGCCGGGCCTGCCGAAGGGAAACCTAGGCCCAGTCCAGGCCCTGGCCCTAGGCCCAATATCTAGGGCCGGGCTTGGGCCAGGCCCAGGCCCAAGAAATTTTTTTTTTTTTTTTGTTTCCCAACTTCTTGTTGTTTATTTGTGTCGATGGCCAACAAGAATACATCAAATTAATTGGTTGAGATTGATACGTGTTAATTTGGTGTAATATTGACAAGTCTTTTTTGGCCTACTAACATTATAATTTAGAAGTAGCATTTTTCGAAAGTTTGGTAAATAGAAAATGTCAATTACATCTATCGAATTGCTTAATACAGTAGCTATTTAAATTTTCGCAAATGTTTGCATGGCATTTGATTATTGCAACAAAGAAGAACGATCATCATAATTAATGTTAAGATTTAATACTCATTCGATCATCGTTGGACACGCACAATTATACATAATAATGTGTGTGTATATAATAATATTGGGCCAAAAGAGGGCATGTGTGTAGGGCCAAAAAAGGGCCAGAAATAGGGCCAACCTTAGGGTCAAAAGAGGGCCTGTGTGTAGGGCCAAAAAAGGGCCAGAAATAGGGCCAAAAGAGGGTGAAATTTTTTATTTTATTTTATTCCAGGTATTTTCATGTTAGGGCCGGGAAAATTTTCTGGCCGCCGGGTTTAGGCAATTTCTCAAAAAAACTTCGGCCTGACCCCGCCCTGGGGTTAGGGCCAGTCCGCCTAAAAAGGGGCTTGTGAAAAAAGCCTTGGAGCTCTATGCGTGAATTTGACTCGACTAATGCTCATCTCTGCACGGGTAAGATGCTCAAGTGTCTCGCTCGGCGAGGCTGCTCAGGGAACTTATGACGACACGACGCCTGGGCGTCCTGCTCGGGCATCCTGTTCGGGTGTACTGTGCACGGGTATGTGCTATAGTCTTAAGCTTTAGGATGTGGAATTCCACAAGGGTGTCTGCTTGGGCACTCTGTTCGGACGACATCGTGCTCGAACGGGTGTCAGAAACTTAAGCTCTTGAGAGCTTTTAAGATGTAGAATTCTACAAAATTATCTGCTCAGCCATTCTGTTCGGACAGCATCGTGCTCGGACACTGCAAGGTCATGCTGTTCAGGTGACGAGCTCGGCCATCGTTCTGCCCAGGCAGACACTAAACTTTGAGCTCTTGAGAGCACAAAGGGAATGAAATCAGGTGATCTGATCGGGCGACGCACTCGGGCAGACGCCGTAGCTTGGCCCTTGAGAGCACAAGGGTCATCAGATGAGGTGACCTGCTTGGGCGACGTGCTTGGCTAGCATCATGCTCGTGCAGACACCAGAGACTTAAGCTCTCAAAAGCTTTAAATCTAGAATTTCATCACCATTATTTTTCTAAGCATTTTGATGCCCCCTAGAGGGGTTTGACCTGTGTGTTTTTCACCTCTCCTTGGGAGGGTGCTTATGCAATTGTGTTTTTAAGCTTGTGCTATCCACATCTTGCATTATGTTTTACTTTGGCGCAAACCCTTATCGTCAGCTAAAGGTTGGCAAAGAAGCCTCGCACTCTCGCTCGGCCAGGTTTTAAATTAACAAAACAGGGTGGGGCGACGAACCCCCACAAAGGCTTTGTCATTTCACGGGCTAGAACCAAAGCTAGACCGTTTTAGGTGACACTTGTGTACCACTCTATCACCTAAGTGACTTTTCACTGCCCCTGGAAGGGTGTGTTTTATGCAACTGCGTTTATGAGCTTGTGCCCTTCACATCTTGCATTGTGTTTTACTTTGGCGCGAACCCTTATCGTCAGCTAAGGGTTGGCAAAGAAGCCTCGCACTCCCGCTCGGCTAGGCTTTGAATTAGCAAAGTATGGTGGGGTGACGAGCTCCCACAAGGACTTTGCCGTTTCACGGGTTAGAACTATAGCCAAACCATTCTAGATAGAACTTGAGTCCTGCCTTCTGTACACTTCTTCTTGGGAAGAGTGTATGAAAAAGGCGTTTGGGCTCTTGCGAGCCAAATTAATCTGCGAAAGGCCATGGACGGGCAGCCTGCTCGGGCAAACTGCTCGGGTGACGTATTTGAGCAATGCGCTCGGGTGCTTTGCTCGGATTGGCCTATATTTAGTAGTTCTTCAGAACTTAGAAACAATAAGAAGAGGTTTACTTGATCACTCTGCTTGGGCAAGAGTTTACAATCATCACAATTATGCTCAGGAAAAGACTTTATTGCTAGGTCAAAATACGGAAAGTGCATTGGGGACTAATGTCATCCCATGTTATTCATCTAACTGTCTGAATACTATTCTAAGAATTCGAAAAAAAAACCTAAGTCTTACTGCGGACTGGGCAAAGTATGAGCCTCCTGCCCTTCAAAAAAGGAGTATCTTGGCTTGGGGCAAGGTGCTACTAATAGTAACGTCAAAGGTTCTCTTTTGTGCCATCTCAGAAGTCCTCGATGACAAGGGCTTCTTTATTCTTGTCTCGGCATGATGCCATGTAGCATTGTCGGGCCACTATCTAGTCGCCTTTGACTTCCCCTACTCCATGTTCCATAGGGAACTTCATCTTTAGATGATACGTGGACACCACTGCCTTTAACTGGTTCAAGGCTGTTCTCCCGAGTATGGCATTGTAAGCTGAAGGGACACGAACAACCACAAAATTTAGCATCAACTTAGCTAGAGCAGGAGGGGTGCCGATGGCGACTGGTAATGCAATGATCCCTTCGACTGCAACAGGGTGGTTTGAGAAGCCGTAGAGGGGTGTATCCATCTTGCGCAGCCGATCAGACGGGATGTTCATTTTCAGGAAACCTTCATAAAAAAGTACCTCAGCTGAATTCCCGTTATCGACTAAAATCCTTTTGACATCAAAATTACCCACTAGGAGTGTGACAACCAACGGGTCTTCATGGGGTATGTTTATATCCCATATGTCATCATCTGAAAAGGAAATTGTGGGCACCAATGCCGTCTTATGTGTCTTACTTGGGGATTGACTTGTGATGCACACTTCTCTTGCATAGGCTTTGCGACCCCGTCCGGAAGAACCTCCTGCTGCAATGCCCCCAGAGATTGTATTGATGGTGCCCGCATTCTCTTGCCTCTCTTCTCTTTCCTCTATAATCGGAGTCGCTTCTCTTCTATCATCTCTGCGTGCGATGTACTTCTTCAAGTGTCCACGCTTGATGAGGGACTCAATTTCACGCTTAAGCAATTCACAATTATTGGTAGTATGGCCATGATCATTGTGGAATCAGCACCACAGACTCCTATCCCTCTTGCCTGGAGCTGATCTCATTATGTCTGGTCAATCTAGAATTTCCTTATCTCTTTTCTCGTGCAGAATCTGTTATGGTCGGGTGTTCAAGGGCGTCAAGTTCTTCATGTCGAGTGGCTCTCTTGGACGCCGCTCGTCGCGCTTTGAGCGTTTGAAATTCCTTATGCCTCCCAGACTCTCCTCACGGGAACGTCTCCCCTGCTCTTGCTCATTGCTATTTTGATGCCTCTTGTGCATTTCCAAGTATTCTTCGCCTTGGATATACTTGTTAGCCTTATCTAATAGTGCCCTCATGCTACCAGGGGGACTTTTGTTGACCGCGAATGCAAATTTGGATGTAGGTTGGAGGCCGCGCAGAAAGGCCGTGTATTTTACTGACTCATCCAAATTGTCGATCTTTAGCGTCGCTGCATTGAACCTCCCTAAATAATGTGACAGAGATTCATTCTTTTCCAGCACCACGTTGAGAAGGCTAGATGAGTTTTTCCTTCTAGTGCGGCTACTCACAAAATGCTTCTGGAAAATATCAGAGAGTTGAGCAAATGAGTGAATGGACCTTGGCTGCAGGGACTTGAACCACGCATGCGCAGCCTTTCTCAAGGTGGTTGGAAAGGCCCGGCACATGACAGCGTCGGAGACTTGGAGGAGTAGCATGTTCGTCTGAAATTGGTAGACGTGCTCTCTGGGATCCCCATTCCCATCATACAAATCACATTGCGGCATCCAAAAATTCGGAGGGAGTTTTGCTCTCTCAATTGTCTTGGATAGGGGATACCCGGAATCCTCCCTTAGGGGAGTGAATTCTTCTGGGCGGGGATCGGAGATGGTTTTTCGAGAAGTTTTCCCTTGGGAGGGAACTTCTCGTGTATTGCAACGAATCCGTCCTTGGGGACATCGTCTTTTGTCTACGCGGTGTCGGCCACGAGCTCCTTCGTTCGGAATGGGAGACGAGTTCATGTTGTCTTCTACTGATGTCTCATGACGGAAGCAGGAGCCACTTCTAGTAACATGTTCTTTGACCTCATGTCTTGGCCGATAACTGGGATCAGCCTCCGAGATGTATCTCCGACCATAACTTGACCTTGAGGTCAACCTGAGACGAAGTTCACTTGGGTCTAGGTGTGGCTGATTGGTGGAGGTCACATGGGCAACCACTTCAAGCGTTTTCTGTAGAGTGCTCACCACGCCCTTAAGTTCGTGGATTTCCCTTGTTAGATTCGCTTTTGGTGTGTTGGACAACTTCCGGGTCAGGCAGTGACGTAGGTCTCCCATTTTTAAACGAGGAGTTGGGGAACGAGTTCTCTCGGAGCTATCACTCGTTTGCGGGGTGACTGAAGTCACATTATTCCGGTCGTTACTAGAATATCGGTAATAAGGTGTCAAACGTCGGCCCTCTCGACGAGAGCCACCGGATAGCGCTCGTCGGTTGTGAACTGAGCGACTGATCAGAAGGGTGTTGGAAGATGATTGCCTAGCCATGTTCCCTGTCGGTCCCACGGATGGCGCCAAAATGTTACTGCTTGAATATTGATCGGGACCATGGCTAGGAAATGTTCCTGCAAAATAGAGCACAGAGTGACCACCAGGGATGTTCCGGTGGAGGCGGCTCCGATGCTAAAGTCAGAACGTCGCTACTATAGTAGAATCTGAATAGCAGAAAATGCACTGAGTGCTTGTCTGTGTACCTGAGGATCTTCCCATTATATATGTCATTTCTAGACTCCTTTCTTCTTTAGAACTATTTTCTGACTGATCGTTCTTGTAGAATAGTCATGTTAGGACTCTTCCTTTAGTATATGAGTCCTAACCAGCTTCTATGACTTCTTTTAGGGTCTATCCCGATACGGATTCGTTAGCCCATTCAGAATCAATCACGCCACGTGTCACCAGTTGGTTGGGTGGATATATTTAGCTATATCACCAAATATGCAAGATTAGCACCAGGCGAGAGACCGTTGGTGTGTTCCTCCTTATAATCGGTGATCGTATCGCGTCCTGTTTCTCTGTCTATCCTCTTTCGTAAAGCCTCAGCAAAATAAAAAACCATCCTCTCCACTGGATTACCGGAATCGGATGCCATCATTTCACAATAGGTTAACCAGATGCTTGCATAATCAAATTGCTTGCTTTCCACCTTCTCGGCTGCATCTAGAAGGTGACGTGCAAGTTCAACATCTCTTGTTTCTTCTACTGATAGACTAACGAGAGCACCGTACGGGTGGATAGAACTTGCAAAGCCGTTAGCCTTTCGGGTGGAGAACTGGATGTATATATCTTTCCCCAGCCACCCTCAAGATTTGTTATGTCGATAATGTTCGTGCATTCACTTTACTCTCATTGCTCATACTTCCTTGATTGTGGAGTAGCTCTTGAGATGCTATAGAAGATGGATATGGCTTTTCTTTAGCTGGTTCTCCCAATTTCAAATTTGGGTTTTTAAGTAGCTGAAAACTTGGAGCTCCGTATACTGACTGAACTGAAAGTGGCATGCCTTTCTGCTGATCGATTTGCGTCCCGCCACCGGAAATGTTTTAATAGTATGGAGCCGTTATTTATTAAATTTAAGAATGGGTGTGAGGCTGTAGTAGAAACTTAGGGTTAGTTTATATTTAAGAATGGGTGTGTGGCTGTAGTATAAATAACCGTTCCATACTATGTTTTAATAGTATGGAGCGGTTATTTGTCCGTGCTAGGGTGCATCATGCTCTGGCATCATTTGTTCCCCCTCCACCAACTCAAATTAGGACAGAAATATGACATCAATGTTGCAAAAATAGTTTAATCTGCGTATCCTCGAAATTGCACCCGAAAACACACATCACAGGACGATTGATCATTCTCTATCATCTAAAGACTAGTTGGGTGGATTTGGTCACTTGGGCCTCATTAGTTTTGTACATTTATGTTACAAGTCAGAATAAAAAAAAATTGTTACGGAGAACAGGATCAATTGACTTGGTCACTTAGGCCTCATTAGCATTGATTTAGTGGCGTTAAGAAATATGTTGGATTTACTTAAGAAATTTTCCATATTATCTGCCGCCTTTAGCATAATACTCCGAGAATTACCTCAAACCATGTTCAGTTGAATTACTATCCTAAAATTAGGGGGAATGATATCCGACTAATAGTTGATAAGCCAAGGTGACCAGTTCTTCTGATATATGTAGACTCTCCGTTTGCAATAATATTCTGGAAATTAATACATATCATTTGTACCCTTGGACTTGAGCATCTCTCGTGTTAAAGTTCAGATTCTGGCATAAGCACCTATTTTATGCCTCTAAAGGCGCATATACTCTGTTTCCTTCTTCTCAATTTGGTTGGAGAGGAGCTGAGCGGAGGACTGGTGAAGGGATTGCTGAAGGGAGGAGAGCTCGTTAAGAAAGGCGGTGTTGTTGGCAGTAACAGAAGCGGCCAGGATAGTTTGAGATTCAAGTATAAGTTGAACGGAAGTGGAGAGACGAGAGAGCTGCTCGAAGAGGTCGGAGGTGTCGGAAGATAAAAATTCGTCAAAGTTTAAGTTTGAAAAATTGGGGAGGGATCCAAAAAAAGGATCAGAAGAGTGAGGTGATGTAGGCAGATGAGGTACAGAAGAAGAAGGGTCAGTGGGTAGTGGGGGTGCGGAAGGGGAAGGGTCCGTCAGCGGTGGTGGAACATAGGGAAAATGGTCAGTCGACGGTGGTGGCACAAATGGAAAAGGGTCAGTCGACGGAGGTGGATGAAAGGAAGGAGCAGGAGCTGGGAGGGACTCAGATGCGTGAATCGACTCGGGAGGTGCTACACGCTCAAGAGAATGAGCGTGAGTAACGGGATCAGTGCGAATGGTAAAACCCGCAAGACGAAGGAAAGTCTCATCAAGAATG
This sequence comes from Escallonia rubra, assembly GCA_033065855.1. NCBI lineage: Eukaryota > Viridiplantae > Streptophyta > Magnoliopsida > Escalloniales > Escalloniaceae > Escallonia > Escallonia rubra. The sequence goes on along the minus strand of JAVXUO010003171.1, from coordinate 83,863 downwards.
TGCGTGCTCGGAATAGACATGCATTCCGAGACGGCTGTCGGAAAGGGAACATTGAAAGATTCAAAAACTCGAGTCAGAAGATAACCAAATGGAAGATGAGCAGAAGGTTTCTTTTTACGGGCAGCCATAACAAGAAGATGTATGCCCACAATATTTAAAGGAGAGTCCCGAATAAAGTGGATAAGAATAATGAAATGATCAGTCATATTAAGCATAACACACCTAGTTAGAGAAATAAAAAAGTCAATGTATTATGACAAAAAAGGAGAAAAATGATCAGCCATCTTAAGCAACAGAGTGTTCTCCACTCAAATTAGGACAGAAATATGACTCACGATTGTGGTGTTATGCTCACAAGTTGTGATTCTTAGCCGAATCTTTAAGACCTCTGCATATTCGATTGAGTTAAATTGATCCCATGTTGTTGTGCATAGCCTTTTGCCACAAGCTTGGCTTTTGGTTTTGTACACTTCCATCTGCACAAAGTTTCGTTTTAAATACCCATTTCAAACCAATTGCACTTTTGCCTTCCGGTATGTCCACCATCTCTCACGTTCCATTATTTTCAACTACAGTCAATTCTTTCATCATTGCTTTTTGCCATTCTTCTTTTGTAACTGCTTCTTCATAGGATATAGGAACTGAAACTGCAAGAGCAAATTGGCAAGACTCATATATTTCTTTCGAGGATCTAAACTTTCTTTGTGGAGTCTCATCAGAAGACTCTTCATGAGTGGATGAAGAGTTTCAGCTCGAAGTTGTATAAGAAGAGCTCGGTGATGCCGTGGCTGATGAATTTGGTGACGCCAAGGTGGAACCAGCTGGCGAATTTGTAGGAGTTGGCTCTTGACTTTCACTTGGGGAGATTTCATTTGGCCTAAAGATCAGCTATTGCATTTTCACACCACTTCCATGCCAATCACAGCTTGCATTTTCATCAAATACTACATCCCTTCATATGAAAATCTTCCCACTAAGAGGGTTATATAGTCTATATGCTTTGGATTGTGTACAATAATCAATAAAGACACATTTTCAGATTTTTCATCAAGTTTATGATGAACTCGAGAATTTACCAAAGCATAAACAATACACCAAAGACTCTTAAGTGACTTATAGATGGTTTTGTGCCACGCCAAGCTTCAAGTGGAGTTTGATTCATGATAGCCCTTGTGGGAGAGAGGTTCAATAAATACACTGATGTTGCTAGAGCTTCAGCCCAGAATTGATTTGATAGCCCCTTTGATTGTAACATGTTTCTTGCCATATCCACAATGGTTCGATTCTTCCGCTCGACAAGACCGTTTTGCTCTGGAGTGTAAGGAGCTGTCAACTCCATATGAATGCCATTTGCTTCACAAAAAAGATTAAATTATGTGGGCAAGAACTCTTCTCCTCTATCAGTATAGAGAACTTTGACATGAGATCCACTTTGTTTCTCAACCTTAGCTTTAAGGTGCCTGAATTTCTCAAAGGTTTCTGACTTGTTTTTCGAAAAAATAAACCCAACTCATACGACTATAATCATCAATAAAAGGAAAGAAATAACAACTTTCACCAAAAGATTTTATATGCATAGGACCGCATAAATCAGCATGAATTAATTCAAGACACTTTGTAGCCCTCCAAGCCTTTCCAACTGGAAACGGCTTGCTAATTTGTTTTCCATAGATGCATCCTTCACATAATTCAATAAAGCCAATTTTTGGTAGTCGAACTGTACCTTTTTCACTTAACAATTTTAGGCCCTTGATGTTTAATGCCCATATCGCAAATGCCATAACTTCGGGTCACTTGTAGCAAGAACAAAATTCTCCATTTTCGAGACTTCCAATGGGAAGTCTCGAAAATGGAGAATCTACCATTTAAAACATCAAAACTGGACTGGTTTAAATAATTAAATCTTGTTCTAATACATAGATTTGCACCAATAATTCTTATAATACAATGTTCACACGTAAGAAAGCAAACGACTTTCTTAGGTGTGAGGAGGTAATAGTCCTCTCATCTATTCACACCTTTTGAAGTGGGACATTCCTCCCTAACAAATAATAAACTGTCACCCCCAAAACGTGTGAACATTGTTTTTAAGTTTGCTAAAATGTTAATTAATAGATACTTTAAATAAAGTATGAAGGATTGGGCCGGGCCAATCCTTCAGTATCAAATATAGATTTTAAAAAGTCAAAACGGTTGACTTTTTAAATATGATACCATTCAGAGCACTAATGGTATCATTATAAACTGTCGAAATATTTGCCAAACATCCACTTATCCTACACCTCTCAGTAGTCAGAGGAATAGGAGGATTCCACCGTACATTGATTCGAAATCTTCCTATAATTTTGTAGTTTCGCTGGATAGTACACAGGGACAGTGAGAATCTCGTTAATCCATTCATGCGAGTCACTAATTAGATGACGAGGCATTTGGCTACCTTAAGAGAGTCATAGTTACTCCCGTCGTTTACCCGCGTTTGGTTGAATTTCTTCACTTTGACATTCAGAGCACTGGGCAGAAATCACATTGCGTTAGCATCCGCAGGGACCATCACAATGCTTTGTTTTAATTAAACAATCGGATTCCCCTTGTCCGTACTAGTTCTGAGTTGACTGTTCGATGCCCGGGGAAGGCCCCTGAAGGGGCCGTTCCCAGTCAGTCCCCTTACCGGCACGCGGCGACCTGCTCTTGCCACGAGAATAGCTCGAGCAGTCCACCGACTGCCGACGGGTTCGGGAATGGGAACCCCGTGCCCAGCCTTCAGAGCCAATGCTTTTCCTGAGGTTACGGATCCAATTTGCCGATTTTCCTTGCCTACATTGTTCCATCGACCAGAGGCTGTTCAACTGCGGTTTCATATGTTAGAAGTTTAAATTGAACAACTCATAGGTGAATTATGGTTTTCTTGTTTACACGATCGATGCGTAACCCGCGTGTCGGGCCAAACTATCCTAGACTTGGTTCTAATTTTTTTGTCAAGCCCAAAAAAACAAGATGGCGCTTAAGCGCGTGACCTATACCCGGCCGTCGAGGCAAGTGCCAAGCCCTGATAAATAGGAGGGCGCGGCGGTCGCTGCAAAACCTTGGGCGCGAGCCCAGACAGAGCGGCCATCAGTACGGATCTTGGTGGTAGTAGCAAATATTCAAATGAGAACTTTGAAGGCCGAAGAGGGGAAAGGTTACATGTGAACGGCACTTGCACATGGGTTAGTCGATCCTAAGAGACGAGGGAAGCCTGTCAGATAGCGCGTTCCGCACGAACTTCAAAAGGGAATCGAGTTAAAATTCCTGAACCGAGACGTGGCGGCTGAAGGTAACGTTAGAGAGTCCAGAGACGTGGGCGGGGGCCTCGGGAAGAGTTATCTTTTCTATTTAACAGCCTGCCCACCCTGAAAACGGCTCTGCCGGAGGTAGGGTCCAGCGGCTGGAAGAGCACCGCACGTCGCATGGTGTCCGGTGGCCCTTGAAAATCCAGAGGACTGAATGCCTCCCACGCCAGGTCGTACTCATAACCGCATCAGGTTTCCAAGGTGAACAGCCTCTGGTCGATGGAACAATGTAGGCAAGGGAAGTCGGCAAAATGGATCCGTAATTAACCTCGGGAAAAGGATTGGCTCTGAGGGCTATACAATTGCTTAAAAGTACCAGACACCTTTAAAAAGTCCCAGTTTTGACTTGTTGTTTTAAATTGTGCTCTCCCTAATAGCTATTTCCTTCTTAGAGTCTTACATCTAATAATTATACTACAAACTAGATGCGAAAAAAAAATAACTATCACTTAGAGAACAACTTTTTTGAACAAATAAGTAACTATAATAGGAACACAACATATAACTTCAGCTAGTCTCTTCACATGTGAAACAACTTCTCCTAGAAAAAAAAAATTCTAGTAAAGTAACTACTCTCTAGAAAACAACCGACTACACTGATACCTTATAAATAGTGAAAGCACACTTCACATAGTTTTTTTTTTTTTTTTCTTGAGAATAATTTGTACAGCTATCATCATTTATTTTTTGCAAATAACAATAATTCTTTATGTCATTAAATGACATCTAGATAAAAACAAGTCATTAATTGTTGTTGACTGTAAATAAAAATAATTTGCGCGTGCAAACATTAGGCTAATCCATCGTCATCATCTACGACTTTGTCCAAACTAGTTGATGGTAGCGTTTCGCTTAAGGGCTAAGCTACGTGCATTTTAAGGAGACAAATCCTCCCTGGGCTTTTTATATTGAAAAATTTTTGGCTGCTACCTGGGTCGAAGAAATCTTGCTCCTACCCTCATATAGCAATAATAAATTATCGCTAAATGTTTATGTGACTTTTATTTAGTGACGCTAAAAAATACGGTTAAGAATTGTCACTGACAGCGTTAGCAGAAATGTCATTAGAAACATTTAGCGACTATTAATTGTTACTACATACAGGATTGGAAGAAGATTCTTATAATCCGGGTTGCTGTCAAAATTTGTTCTTTTATGTTCTTGTTTGAACCAATAGTAGGAATTTGACTTCCTTCTCTTTTTTTTTTTTTTCGGTATCCCTTCCAGATAGATGATTGCCCTGGTAAAAGCCTGAACCTGTTGCCTGTTTCTTACAGGAAATGGAAATGGTAAAATATATAGTATTAAAATACTTGGTTCAACAAGTTGAAAGACTCGCTTCAGTCGTTTTACTGTTTATATAAGGGGAACTGGAGGCAGCTTCCTAACTCAAGCCCTTCTGCCATCCATGGCTATCTACATTCCATTTATCTTCTTTCTTATCCTCCCTTGGGTATTTGGGTTTTACTTCAACCTCTCTACTATTGGAACCGACGATGCCAACCGTTTCATCAACACTTCTGGAGATGCATATATCACTAGCGAAGGCATCCAAGTTACCCCTAACGACCGCAACATGGCCTTAGGTGGGAAAACAGGTCGAGCCACGTACGTCCAACCGCTGCACCTTTGGGATAAAACTTCAGGAAATCTTGCGGACTTCACTACCCATTTTTCCTTTGTCATTGATTCTAGCGGTAACTATAGCTATGCAGATGGACTAGCTTTTTTCCTCGCTCCTATCAACTCAAGTGTCACTAGGAACGAGGGAGGTAGCGGCCTTGGTCTTGCCAGTGGAAACCGAACGTCAAACTCATCGGGTAATCAATTTGTTGCAGTGGAGTTTGATACTTTTCCAAATGACTGGGATCCCTCGATGACACATGTAGGCATCAATATCAACTCTATGAAATCCGTTACTACAGCTCCGTGGTGGAATAATATTACACAAGGGAAAGAAAATGATGCTTGGATTAGCTATAATTCTAGCTTGAGAAGTCTTGGTGTTGTCTTTACTGGTTTTTCTAGCGATAACATCCAACAAGGAAGCCTCAATTATGTGGTTGACCTGAGGGATTACTTGCCTGAATGGGTGACATTTGGCTTTTCAGCCGCAACAGGAGATTGGTTTGAGAAAAATAATATCAAGTCATGGGATTTCAGTTCAAGTTTGCAAGCTGATTTAACTCCGGGTTCAACTCCAGACCCCCCTATCGTCAACACTGAAAAGAAGAAAAAAGAGTTAAAAGAGAGAAGCGTACGACTATATGTATTAGGTGTTGTTCTGCCTCTTGTGCTTGTTGTGTCAGCTTTGGTTGGCTGTAATTAGGGTCGTAAATGAACAGAGTTGTTTACGAACAGCTCGTCGTTCGGTTCGCTAAAAACTCATTCGTGTTCGTTCACTTCATAAATGAACAGAACACGAACATCATTTTAGGGCTCGTTTATTAAACGAGCCGAGCATGAACATTTTGTTATTTGTTTATTAATGTTCGCGAACATTAGAGCTCGTATATTTTATATAAATATAAAATATTTGTATTAATATATTTAATTTTGTGTGAGTATAAATAAAATTATTTCTAAATCCATTTAGTTATCTAATTTAAAGGCTTAAAGATAAACATGATATCATCACATCCAAAGACTCCATCCAAACAAGTCAGAGTCTTGGGAGAAGGTCCATCCAAACAAGTCAGTCTTGGGAGATGGTCCATCCAAAGAGTCTTCGGAGAAGGTTCAGAAGCTCCATCGCCATACCTCTGTCTCTCCATCGCCGACGCCTCTCTCTCCATCGCCGACATCTTCGTCTCTATTATCGACGCCTCATTCGCCCTTCCGTCGATGCCTCCTTCGCCCCGTCGTCGATGCCACCATCGCCGAACCATTGTCGATGATTTCATCGTAGGCCGATCTTTTTGTTGTATGTTTTCCGTTCTACATCCTCTCCTTCCTTCTATGTTCTTTACATCTTGATTGCGTCAAAGATCGAGAAATCTGAGAAAATTTAGGAATTTGGTTGGTTCTCAACATGAACACGGTCCGAGTTTTCGAACTCGAGTTCAGCTCGTATAGTTAAACGAGTCGAACGAGTCGAGCCCGATTTGCAGAGTCACGAACTCGAGCCGAGTTCGAACGTTGGTGGTTTGGCTCTTAGCGAACTCGAGCCGAGCTCGATCACACCAAAAGTTAGACGAACCGAGTTCGAACACACCCATGTTCGGCTCGAACTCGGTTCGTATACAGCCCTAGCTGTAATCTTCAGTGAAGCCCGCGCAACTTGTATTGGATCACACATAAAATCAAACACATGTGATAACGCTCACATTCAAAATAAGAGAATAGAATATATTTAAACGAGATTATCTTGGATAGGAAGTTATCCAACTATATTCAAACGTGCAAAAACTCACGTTTATATGGTAAAACCAGATTGTACAATAGATGATGAGAATGAAATGAATAGAGTTTTCATTTACTCAAACATGGTATCAAGAGCCTAGAGTCCAACGATATTTTTTTTTTCCCAGTTCTTGTTATGGCTTCTTTTTCCACATCTACCAACCCCAACTACCTTCTCCGAAAAACTTCAATTTCTCTCACTTCTTCATGGTTATCATCTACTTGGTTTTATTGACGGTACTCATCCGGGCCCTCCCAAACACCTTGAACCCACTGACATGTCTACCCTTACATTTGATGTCACAGTTACCTTGTCACACCCCCAACCCGGAGGCGGACCTACACATATTATTTGTAATATTCTTGCTTACCATAAATATAATACCCAAAGTGGTGTGAGGAGGTTTATATAATTGACGGACTATTACCCAAACTGGACTAGGTTAAAACTATATAAGCTTGCCCTTTTTGAAGTGGGACAGAGAGGACTATTCAAAGTGTCCTAAAGGTCTCAAATATTATCTTGGATGATGTCTTTATTTTTTGATAAGTTAATTCCCATATCAGTAAGCTTTATATACATGACAAATTCTTTCTAAACAATCTGAAATCTTAACTAATTTACGAACTAGCTTATTAGGACTCAATTTTAATTATTGTATCCTTACATATATCTAAAAAAACAAAAATAACATACTAGATTTAGCAGAGAAAAAAGATGATGTTACGATTAAAATTGAAACAACAAAAATAATGTAACAATTGATTCATATTTATTTTATTTTAATATATGCTTACCGTAATTGATGTAAAGATTTATTAGTAGATTATATAGCTTTTAGAATCCTTTTGGTAAAATAGAAAGGTTGACGGTAGTTTTTGGGTGGGAGTAACTGTGTAATTATTGTTAATCAAAATTAAAATAAAGATAAAAGTTTATTCGTAAATCTTATAGTTCAAAAGGATTTAAGACTACATACTAAACATGTTAGTGTATCTAAGGGTATGCAAATATTATTTTTTGATGTGATCCTTATTTTTAAGATTATTAATTTTGTAGGAACTATATGAGGGCTATACTAGGAAGCCTTATTTACTCTAAAAACTAATTCCAAAACTCTAAATATATTGTATTAAGATTTAATTTTGACTATCATGTCTTTAAAACTCTCTCTCTCATAAAATGACAAGAAATCATGTATATAGAAAACAAAAACAACATATAAGATTTAGAAGAAAATTTTTATGTTATAGTTAGTTTAAGATTATTTTAATTTGATAACTACACACACACACACATAACATGTGTATTAGAAAAAAGGTAAAATTAAATCAAATAATTTTTAATTAATATATTTGAGAAAATATAAAACCTTTAAGAAGCAAAAATATATCCATGTAATTCTATCAAACTAACGATCAAACAATTCATTTTTACATAGGGCTCTTACGATCAAAGAAAGACTTTTTCATTTCTGCTTAATTAAATTTTCATGAAAAATAAGACTGCCTGGTAAATCTTAGACATGTTATAAGCATTAAAACTTAATTCTGATTATAATAAAATTGATTACAATTATGAGTGGTGATTATTGTGCGAATTGAACAGGTGGTTGAGTCTAAAATTAAAACAGAACATTTCCCTCTCTCGCTACGGTCTTCTCCTTCTTCACGCCTACCCAGTAGTGTTCTTACATGAATTCACTTCAGCCACAATACCCATTAGCCTGCCTTCCCTTCACCTTTCTATATAACACATGGAATAAGACTCTCATCCCCATATACACACACACTTGAATGCATAACTCACATATACCCTCATTTGTATGGCTGTCTTGGCAGCCCAAGAACTCACAGAATCACAGGCAACACACACACACAGCACCATGACTACATGCCCACCATGGCAGCTCACTATTTCTTCTCACATACACACTCTCATGCGAACACCATCACTAAGGGTTACCAACCAATACACATACCACTCAACACCCATTTTCATTGCACTGTAACCCCCATTTCCATTGCGCTTCATTCTCTCTCGTTTCTTTTCTTTTCATGAATCATTCATACACATAAATAATGCATGTAGCCATCTATTTGCTGCTTATACATTAATCCCATACACACAAAACACACATATTCACCCTAATAGTCACATACCAACATACACACAACTCAACACTCCTTCCATGTACACGCCCCATCATCCTTGCCAACCTACAACAACATCATCTGTTGGAAATGTTGCTAGAAGCAGACAAGAACAACTCCAAAAATTTAGTATAAAACAGCTGGCTGAGGCGCGGACTAGGTCGCTCTCTTAAGACGATTCGCGCCCCTTCGGAGAATTACCACCGGTGCAGCAAGGTTATTGACGCGTCGCCTCCGGGATACAACAGCCCAGCTTTCACTGTTGCTTCACTCGTAATTCTACACAAACGAATGAAGCAGAAGTTTCACTCAATACCTTACCAAAATGCCCACAAGTCTAAGTGTTTAGAAATCAGAAAAGAGAGTTTGAGAGTTGTGTGTTGAAAAGTGAGGAAGATATCTCCTTTTATAGGTGAAGAAAAATAGCTGTTGAAAAGCTGTTACAAAGAAATAAATCCAAAATTCATTTCAGAAATAAAGTGCTGCAATAAAAACATGACTGTTGTGTATTCGTAAATTTCAGAAACTCGTATCTCCCCCACTTGTCCTTCCCCCCATGCGCGTGCGAGTCTTAGACTCAAGCACAACTTACAAAAAGGCCAAGGAGTGTTACTATATATACTCCTTAAAGTTCTTTACAATAATCAATGTGGGACAAGAACTTTCCAAAAGTTTAAGTATGTAAGAAAATTTTCCACTTGCCATTTTCAAGCAATGTGGGACTAAAGCACTTTATGGTTTTACTCAAAACTTCAATGTTTTCTCAAAATCAATCTTTAAAAGAGAATTTTTTGTTAAAATACTCCAACAATCCCCCACTAATTTTAATAAAAAATTCACAACTTAGACAGTGGGCAAAAGGTGAGAGTCTCATGCATTGTGAAAGTGGCTCTGCCTTGAAACCTTCACTTAGTGTTTCAGTCTTCCCGTATTAGAGCCAAAGTGGACTCAGCCTTGAAACGATGGCTACTTGAGGATACGTAGAAGACATCACACACATGAGACTCAAGGTATCCTATACCAAGCTTCATAAGCCAGCACGTTACGGCCATGTGCTTTATCCCAGTTTTCATGAGTGCTCTAGAGAATTAGCCCGATTCTCATAGGAAGCGGCCTCACTTCCACACTCATATAGGTGAGTCTATCAAGGATGCTCTCGTAACTATTACATCCCACCCGTATGGGCTATAGAACTCATTAAGAGATTACCATGAATCTCAACCTCCAATATCGTTACGAGAAACATGTACTTACACCATAGGGAGGGACATTGTCATAAGACAAAGGTGGTACATGTATAACACGAGTCACTCTATAATTCGTTGGTCTCCTTACCTAGTTCTTGGGATCTCCAGTCCCTAGGAGGTTGTATCCTTATAGGTGACTTATACATTTTTGGGCTTAAGTCCCATCCCCCTCGATGTACACCAGATCTTTTCTCTAGCTAGAGCTTTTGTAAGTGGATCAGCGAGATTATCGCCTGATCTCACATAATCAATATTGATCGCACCTTTGCTAAGGTATGATCTCACAGTACTGTGTTTTCTTCTAACTGATCTGGACTTTCCATTATAATACTTACTTTGCACTCTGCCAATGGCTGCAGTGCTATCACAGTGAACCAAGACAGGTGACACGGGTTTTTCCCACATCGGCATTTCGAACAATAGATCTCGTAGCCAACCTGCTTCTTCACTTGCCGAAGCCAAGGCAATTAGTTCGGCTTCCATGGTGGATTTAGCAATGATCTGTTGCTTCTTAGATCTCCAACATACAGCTCCACCACCTAATGTAAACACATAGCCTGTTGTTGACATGGAATCTCCAGATTGAGAATTCCAATCTGCATCGCTAAAACCTTCAAGAACTGCTAGTTGCTTTTGATACATCAAGCCATGGTTAATCGTTCTTTTAAGATAACACATAACACGATACATGGCATTCCAATGTTCAAGACTAGGTTTACTTGTAAATCTACTAAGAATACCAACAACATATACAATATCAGGCCTTGTGCAATCAGTAGCATATCTTAGACTACCAATAATACTTGCATATTCTTTTTTATTCACAACATCAACATCAAGCTTAGTTGGATATAAATGATTTTGAGGATCAAAAGGAGTGCATGCAGTTTTGCAATCAAAATATTTGTACTTCCTCAAAAAAAATTCAACATAATGAGCTTGATCAAGAAATATGCCATCACTAGTTCTAGTAATTTTCATGCCTAGAATAACATCAGCTTCACCTAAATCTTTCATTTCAAAATTCTTTTTCAACAAAGATTTGGTGAAATCAATAATTCTCATGCTAGTGCCGAAAATTAAAAGATCATCCACATATAAGCAAATGATAACATGCTCACTATTTTCAGATTTATAGTATATGCATTTATCACTTTCATTTGCTTTAAAACCACTAGCTAGAACACATTGATCGAATTTATCATGCCATTGCTTGGGAGCCTGTTTTAACCCATATAGGGATTTAGTTAACTTGCACAACTTGCTCTCATGCCCTGGTTGGACATAACCTTCTGGTTGGTCCATATAAATCTCCTCTTCTAATTCCCCATTTAGGAAGGCTGTTTTAACATCCATTTGGTGAATCTCTAAGTTATGGATCGCTGCTATAGCAATTAAAAGCCTAATGGATGTTATTCTAGTGACTGGTGAGAAAGTATCAAAAAAGTCAATATCCTCTCGTTGTTTAAACCCCTTTGCAACCAACCTTGCTTTAAACTTATCAACTGTACCATCAGGTTTAAGCTTCTTCCTTAGAATCCAATTACAACCTATGGATTTACAACCTGGAGGTAAGTCAACTAACTTCCATGTTCTATTGGCCATCAGAGACTCTATTTCATCATTTATAGCTTCTCTCCAAAGGTCAGAATCTGGTGAGGATAAAGCTTCTTCTAGGGTAATAGGACTTCCCTCAACATTATATACAAGGTAGTCAGGGCCAAAGTCTTTCTCTACCCTTGCACGTTTGCTCCTTCTATGTTCTTCGTTTCTTACGCTAAGAGGTTGCAAAGAACTTGCCTCTTGACTAGGTTGGGATGATTCTATGGTTTCGGTTTCTTCACCCCCACTATCTTTAGATTTATAAGGAAACTTATCTTCATGAAATATCACATCCATAGATTCAACCACAACATTGTTCTTAAGATCAAGACACCTATAAGCTTTACTATTTAGAGCATAACCCACAAAAACACAATGTGATGCTCTAATTCCCAATTTGGGAATTTTTGGGTCGGAAATCCTCACAAAGGCTAAGCAACCCCAAACTCTAAGGTGTTCTAAATTTGGTTTTCTATTTCTCCACAATTCATAAGGAGTTTTGAGGATTTTCTTTCTAGGTGTTCTATTAAGAGCATAGTTTGCAGTCAAGAGAGCTTCGCCCCAAAGATTCTTAGGTGCACCAGAGCTAGCAAGCATGGCATTAGTTAAATTGATCAAGGTTCTATTTTTCCTTTCAGCCATGCCATTAGAGGTTGGCGAATAAGGAGGGGTAGTTTCATGAACTATCCCTAAAGATTGGATATATGTGATAAGGCCTAAGGAGTCATATTCCATGCCTCTATCACTTCTCAATCTTTTTATCTTCCTATCAAAACGATTTTCTACTTCCTTGATAAACACAGTAAGCATTTCAAAAGCATCACTTTTATTTTTCATGAGATAAACATAACAATATCTAGAAAAATCATCAATAAAAGTGATAAAATACCTTTTTCCACCACGTGTCAAAATGCCTTCAAATTCATATATATCTGAATGAAGTAACTCTAGTAATTCAGAATTTCTTTCGACTTTGTGGTGAGGTTGTTTAGTGATTTTGGTCATGCTACAAAATTCACATTTCTCAAGTTCATTATGCAACTTAGGCAAAAGTCCTACATGACTCATATCTTTAAGGTATTTGCCATTTATGTGACAAAGACGAGCATGCCAAGTATTCACACAAGACACAATATAAACGGAAGTAGAAGTCTTATTCATTTCAACATTGAGTTTAAACATACCATCACATGCATAGCCTTTACCAACAAACATACCGTTCTTTGACAGAATAAATTGATCGGACTCGAAAGTCTGCTTGAATCCTGCCTTGTTGAGGAGATAACCGGACACCAAGTTCTTCCTAATATCCGGAGTGTGTAGCACATCCTTAATGGTCAAAATTCTGCCCGAGGTAAACTTAAGAACAACATTCCCCATGCCTAAGACTTTTATGGAATGAGAATCACCAAGTAAAACCTTTTTGTCTTTTTCTACCGGGACATAGTTTTGAAACAAATTTTTGTCATGACAAACATGTCTTGATGCCCCGGAGTCGGCCCACCATCCGTCTTCACTTCCAACCAAATTTATTTCCGAAATCATAGCAACAAGCGGTTCTTCAGTAACATTAGCTTGTGGAGCTGAACCAAGTTTCCTATAACGACAATTTCTAGCTTGGTGCCCCTGTTTTCCACAACTAAAACATGCACCATTTGCAAAACCTTCATTTGCAAAATTGTTGTTGCTAGAATTGTTATTTGAATTTTTATTTTTCTTGTTGCTATTTCCACGGTTGGAAGATTGGCCTTGATTCCATTTCTTCGAGGCAAAGGAAGAATGTTGATTTTTAAAACCTTTGTTTTTCATATGCTTGCCTCTAGCATTCAAAAAATTATTTTGTCTTTGAAAATTATTTTGACCCTTAGGAGCGCTATCACTCGACGTTAGGAAGTTTACCTTAGCACCATTACCGCTAGCATTACCATTACCTTGGTGGCTGTTGGAATAGTTGGCATGTGTGTTTGTAAGAGATTCATTCTTCTTGTCTTGCTTTCTAGCTTCCTCCTCAATTTGAAGCCGCGCCATGAGGTTGACTATTGACAGTTCCGATTGCTTGTGACGGAGGCCTTTTTGGAACTCCTTCCACGAGTTCGGCAACTTGTCTATGATGGCCGCCACTTGCATTTGTTCATCCACTTTGATTCCTTCGGAGATGATTTCGTGTAGAATCATCTGGAGGTCATGCGTCTGAGCTACAACCGATACGTTCTCCGACATCTTGTAATTGAAAAAACGGCTACACGCGTACTTCTTTTTTTCGGCGTCTTCGGTGTCGTATTTTTAGTGCAACGCTTTCCACATTCTCTTGGCAGAATTGTAAGTGTGAGAATAATAATCATAAAGCTCATCGGAAAGACAATTGAGCAAATAATTACGACAATCTTCTTCATCATTTTCCCACTTCGCTGCATATTTTTCATGTTCCACTAACTCCTCCTCCCTCATATTTTTTGTATCTACCTTCTTTGGATTTTTGGCAGTTAAAATCCATACTACCTTCATCAACTTAAGATAGAACAATACCTTGCTAGCCCACCTTTTGAAGTTTTGGCCACCAAAACGGAATGGCTTATTCAAGTCATTCGAGTTGGCAACAGGAGCAGCAGAAGACATGGTGGAATCCGCCATCGAGGAATCGTCTTAAATTGTTGGAAATGTTGCTAGAAGCAGGCAAGAACAACTCCAAAAATTTAGTATAAAACAGCTGGCTGAGGCGCGGACTAGGTCGCTCTCTTAAGACGATTCGCGCCCCTTCGGAGAATTACCACCGATGCAGCAAGGTTATTGACGCGTCGCCTCCGGGATACAACAGCCCAGCTTTCACTGTTGCTTCACTCGTAATTCTGCACAAACGAATGAAGCAGAAGCTTCACTCGATACCTTACCAAAATGCCCACAAGTCTAAGTGTTTAGAAATCAGAAAAGAGAGTTTGAGAGTTATGTGTTGAAAAGTGAGGAAGATATCTCCTTTTATAGTTGAAGAAAAATAGCTGTTGAAAAGCTGTTACAAAGAAATAAATCCGAAATTCATTTCAGAAATAAAGTGCTGCAATAAAAACGTGACTGTTGTGTATTAATACAAAAATGTGACTGTTGGAGGGTAATGAATAATATGACTGTTGCCCAACAGCTATATTTTGCAGTATATATGGTCTCACTATAGTCCCATAAGAATTCTGGGGAGGCCAGAATGCTGCCACAGAGCATTCGTAAATTTCAGAAACTCGTATCTCCCCCACTTGTCCTTCCCCCCATGCGCGTGCGAGTCTTAGACTCAAGCACAACTTACAAAAAGGCCAAGGAGTGTTACTATATATACTCCTTAAAGTTCTTTACAATAATCAATGTGGGACAAGAACTTTCCAAAAGTTTAAGTATGTAAGAAAATTTTTCACTTGCCATTTTCAAGCAATGTGGACTAAAGCACTTTATGGTTTTACTCAAAACTTCAATGTTTTCTCAAAATCAATCTTTAAAAGAGAATTTTTTGTTAAAATACTCCAACATCATCAAATTATGCACCATCAAAGTACCCAGTACCAGCACACCTCCGCTACTAGTTTCGTTTCTCTCTTGCTGTGACACTCACCCCTCCATCTAATCCAAGAAATATTACACTACACAATTTCCCATCTATTTTCCCAGTGTAGTCCCCATATACAAGGCATACTCACTCGACACTACATCGCAGGCTTCTCTCTCTCTCTCTCCCTAAACCCACAACTCCGTCATAGTTACTGTCTTTATCTCGGCCGCAGCTATTGGGTTTGCTTCTACCTTCATGCGATCCTTGACAGTGCTGTAAGTCATATCCCCGACATCCATGGCCGTTCATGGCTCCAATCCGTACACCCGTGACCACCATGCACTCACCCTACCCAGCACTCTCACGGCATTATACTAAACCCATTAAAACACTCAGCGATTTCCTCCCCTTTTTCACATGTTCTCACAGCCAAAAGTGTACGTACCCATGGTCATATATACAATACAATATTGAAATCTAACTAAATTCTGGAAGATGAGAGAAAAAGCCAAGAGAGAGCTTACCAAATTGCTATTGATCGCCGAGCTCTCCTCTGTCTCCCGATGTCTCCCTCTAGATTGAGTCTGACGGCTAAGGTTGGTTGCCCCCCACTATCTTATATATTTATATAAGGGGGGGGGGGGGGGGGGAAAACCCTAGTTAGAATCGTAGGAAACCCTATAAACCCATTTGTCGCTAAAACTTCTAACCCAATTTATTATTATGAAAAAAAATGGTCCAAGAATAAAATACTTACGACGAATCATGTGTTAACAAATTTATTAAAGACTGTTACGCTAACTCGCTGACTACTTGTCGCTTAAAAAAGATTCTAATAAAATAATGCTGCAAATTATAGATATTGTCGTTAATGGTTCTAAATATCATTAACGCTAATCACCCTAAAGACCTCAAACAATATCATTCATAATTACTAACGTAAATTATAACTTATGATTTTGCAATTGTCGCTAAAGGTTCAATGCAATTCACTTGAGAAAATCGAGGCTAAATATTACATATAATTATTGTCGCTCTAAGTCATCAAAGGAAATATACTAACGCTAATCAAGAGTTCGTCGCTAAAACTCAAAAGAACATCACTCCTAGAAACGGTCGCTAAAGTAATATTGACCGGGGAACGGGGCATCACAGCGTGACTGAAAAATCACAGCAAGAATCATATTTTATTTTCTTTCTATTTAAGTTTTTCAAAATTTTTTATTATATGAATTTTTTTTTGGGAAGAATAAGGGTAGGAGACAGAATTCTATAGTCTAGACTTGGACGAGATGAAGACACTGACCCTAAGTATCGGGATAGGGGAATCATGAAGGCCCTGCATAAAATTCATGCAGTCTACACTGATTAAGCAATGAACTGGTAAATGACAGACTCTATCACGACTGTCGTGAAAGGGGAATTACGAGGAGCCCCTAAACAAAATGCATATAGACTACACTGACTATGCAATGAACTGGAAGATGACAGACTCTATCATGACTGTCGTGAAAGAAGAATCACAGGGAGCCCCTCGACAAAATGCATGCAGACTATACTGACTATGCAATGAAATAGAAGATGACATATATTATCACGATTGTCATGAAAAGAGACTCATATGGAGCCCCTAGATGAGCACAAGAAAGACAAATAGAAAAACATTATCTTGACTGTCATGATAGGGGACTCCTAGGGAGCCCTTAGATTAAATGCATATGGACAAGACTGACCATGTTATTGACTGAAGATAGACATACACTATCACGACTGTCGTAAGGAGAGACTTACACAAGGAGCCCCTAGACCAAAATGTAAGCATGGTTGACTGCACATAACCTTAATAGAAGGCTATCACAAGGTAACTCCCTAAGGATATCTACAAAGAAGAATCTATGACGAAGATAATATCCTTTCACAATTTGTGAGCATGTTTGAATTGAAAATCACTTTGATTGCCCAATACGATGAATCGACCATTCACTTCGAGATCTATTATCTTTTTCTTGAACCATCACTACAAGAAAATGGGTCTTTAGCGACCGTGCCTGGCGGTCGCTAAAGGTGTCAATGCGGTCGCTAAAGGGTTTTAGCGACCGCGTAAGGGCGGTCGCTAAAACGGTCGCTATAGTCCAGGTCACTAAATTTTAGCGACCGCATTTTAAATTTTAGAGACCGCATAAGGCGGTCGCTAAATATTTTTTAATTTAAAAATTTTCTTTTTTTAAAATTTTTTTCTTAAATTATATTATATATTTAGCGACCGAATTAGCGACCGCGACCGGCGGTCGCTAAATAATTTAATTTTTATTCTTATTAAAAAAATATTAAAAATATTTAGCGACCACACTTATTTAATTTAGCAACTGCAAATGTCGGTCGCTAAATAATTTAAAATATTTTTTTTTTGAAAATATTAAAATTAGCGACCACTTTGTTTTATTTAGCGACCGTATATCGCAGTTGCAAAACCTGGCTTTGCAAAAAAAAAAATTTGCAGGTCAAATAACCTGTCGCATAACTAATATCAATTCACATCCAATTCAATCGATCCAAAAACCGATTTAACCTCGGTTGAAACGATTTTGAATGAATGCGTTGAAAGCTTTCAACGCATTCATTCAAAACCGTTTTAACCCTCTGTCCCGCATTCATTCAAACAGCTGCTCGCATTCATCAAAGTATAAATAAATGTTAACATATGCATTAAAATAATAGAATTCATACAGTTAAGTACCGATGATCAATTCAAAACAAGAAAATAACATTCATTGCATAAATCAAACCAAACCCTTATCTAAATCACTCGTCGGCAGAACAACCAGCCCCGTCATCATCTTCTTCATTCGTCGATGGCACGTTCGATCCAACAACATCTTCATCGCCCCGGGAATCACTGGCACTAGGATCATCGGTATCGCCCTGCACGAAGCCATACAAATGATTCAACATAGCATGCATCCAACATATCCATAAGAACAAAGAAACTACAGCGCAAAACATAAGATATAGACTGCATGCTTTACACATACTGCATGCTTACCTAATGAATTAAAACGACGTTCTCTGCCCCCCACATTAAAACCATTAAAATCAAAAGTAAGTAGTAGAAAGAAATGCATACCCCTTGGATTCTCTTCCCAGTAAGTGCACACTGAGGTCCAAAAGAACAAACTTTAAGCTATCAATACTCCAAACTGAAGAAAAAAAGAGAATTAGTATGTGAAGTATGAACTCTGAAAAATGCCTTAGTATGTGTGAGACCCCATGTGTAAGAAGACTGTTAAGTACCGCCAAGAAGACTGTTGGTGCAACTGAACAGTTGGAGGCAAGCCCTAATAAATCCCATATGAGATTTCTGTTCTACTTTGTTTCTGAAACTTGCTACTAACCTCCACAAAGCATAATCATATCCTTTACACATGAACTAAAATAACAAGACTAATATCCCAAGGATTGTGAAATATTGACTACATAATGTATATCATGTGTTAGTAAAAAATTATTGCGGTGTGTGGCAGGAATTATTTGCAAGGTGGTGCAGTATAACTAATACAACTAAGTAAGAATGTTAGAGGACTAATCTTTTTTGCTAATTAGACATCCTTCTGAATTTTATTTGTCCCTAAAGCTATTTTTTTTGCTTATTCCGACCTTAAGCAACAAGTTCTTACCAAAGATGTTATGCAAAAAAAGCATGGATTAAAATTGAATCATAAGCATAGATTTAACTTCAACATATAAATGAGTACAAAAAAGAAGAATCTGAACAGTAATGGGAGTCTCCTCGCCATCAAAAACCCATTGTTCCTTTCCCTCAATGGACCACTTGAAATAAAGAGGAGCTAACTGCCACGTCATACTCACCTTCTATACAACTGGATCCTCATTCCAGCTCTAAAAATTATGTTCACTGAACTCACACCACGCACTGCATTCCAAACAAAGCAAGTTGCAATGTCAACAAACTCCTGCTGGTAGATGCTTACACATAAAACACCAACTAACAATAACTTTCTCTAAAATCCTATTCAATAGACTCAACAATGTGATGCCCTATCTGATTGATGGATGCAAGCTGCCTTTCTCAAGGGCAGGAACATAGTGGATAATGTCCTGCTGATGCAAGGGTTGCTGCAGGGGATATGACACAATCCTGGGAAGCCTAGATGTGCCTTAAAAATGACATCATTGAGCCTATGACACTGTTTCCTGGCATAATCTACTTGACATCTTAGACCTTCTTAACTTCCAAGAAAACTTATTACTTGAATTCACCAATGCATGAACAACCACCCACCCCCCTTCTTTTCTCCTTTCCCCATCAAAAAACACCTTTTCTATAAGCTCTAATCGTGGTCTTAATGGCTACTTCAAGAATGCAAGAGGAGTCAGACGGAGAAATCCCCTGTCCCCTATCTCTTTATCATCATCGTGGAGTCCTTTTAATAGATTTTGGACTATTAGACTAGCCAACCTGGTTTCATGTTCCATACCAGATGCCAGGATCCTAAATTTAATCATGCCATATCTGCTGATGACTTCTTTATTGTTTCGAGAACTGGATTGCCTTCCCTCAACTTGATGCAATCTGCTTTGAAGGTGTGTTTGGAGACAAGTCTGGCCTGCAGGTGAATTTCCATTGCTGCAGGGATAGATGAACATCCACAGCACATCTAAGCCACCTATATGCATATGCAGTTGCACACTCTACCTGTGAAGTACCTTGGGGTGCTCTGATCACTACTAGACAAACAAATAATTTAATGTTGGACACTTGGACCTCCGCGCTACTTCCCCGGTGCAGGAAGTTCAAATAAATCTATTTTTTGGGCAGTCAAGTATATGGTAGTGGAGTAGATGTCCTACCTAAAAAAGTCCTGCATGAAGTGGAAAATATTCTAAAGCCCTATTCATGGTCTAGAAATGGAACAAAGAAATCAGAAGCAAAGGTAGCTTGGGAAGATGCTTGCATTCCTGAGGTTGATGGGGACTAGGCCTTAGGGGTCTCTATTACTTGATTAAAAATGAGATTGAAAATGCCATTCCGAGGCAAGTATGGGATTATTGCCAGCAAAAAGGATGTTGTGGATCACATGGTGCCACAGCTTCATGATACAGACCAAAAGTTTCTCAGAAATCCAAATTTTCGCAACATATACTGGACTTGGAGGGAAATAAAGAAGTCTAAGAGATATAGCAAAACCTGTGATAAAATACTTGGTAGGGTATGGCTCCACTATCTTCCTCTGGAGTGATAATTGGCACCCTTTCAAACCTTCCTCCATAATTTAGACCAACACTCCTGTAAGATGCCTCTACTAGTCGTGAAGCAAAAACACCATTCGTGAATGGAACCCACTAGGATTTGCCAGATTGGTGTATATTGCTCTTCTTATGATTGTCGTGCGGATCCCTGATTATCCACTCCCAATAAATCATACTCCATTCAGTCTGCTTGGAATTTGATCAGACAACACAAAACAGCTGTGCCTTGGACTAAGTTAGTGTGGTCTAGGTCCTCTATTGTGGCTGGTCTACACAAACCAACTGGTCCAACTCACAACTAAGGATAAACTGAAAATGCATTAATTGATGATACCTGTGTACTCATTGAATCTACTCTCTCACTTGTTTTTTGCATGTACCTATAGTGTTGTGTGGAAAATTCTCCAAGCTAAAAACCATAGCCACTGTAACCACAAACTGGGAAGAGGAGGTGCAATACTCTGATAAGGCTTCTAACAAACTAATCGTACTCTAGAGTTGAAGCCTCTTCATTATGCAAGCGTTTTATCCAATTACATTTTGGTTGTTGATACTTGAGTACTCCATATATCTACTCTCTCCCTTACTTTCTGCTTGTACCTACACTGCTGTGTGGAAACTGGGAAGAGGAGCTGCAGTTCTTTTAATAAGACTTTGACGATAACGCTCCTAACACTGTAACCATTATCTAGACTTGGAGTCTATCCATCTATCCGTGAGTTTTGTGCAATTGGATCACTTGACCACTCAAGGTATATGAGCTGATAAAAAATAACCCTGCACATGACTTCCCAAATAATGCCAAAACTCGTTCCCAACCTAATATTAAAATTTGTGCCTAAGTATTTCCTTATTATTTCAGCTTTCTTGTTAAGATGACCCACACCACAGTCCCAGTTTCCAAAATGTTAAAAAGCTCCTCAATATTAATTTCTTCTTCAAGCCTATAATTGACTAAAGTACATGAAAGTCCATGCTATGACTTTTTTACATACAACCTATGTGTTACGGAAAATTAGTTTCACATGTTTTTTATTCTTGTACAAGCATTTTGCAAGAAAGTTTAGTCTCCCACCCATGTAGTCACATGAGGTGAACTCCGGTCAATGACAACCTAAGGTCTTTCTCTTCCTCTCTAATAGCTCCAATCTTAGCTTGAAGTGAGCTCCCAAAAAGCTCCTATCGGATGGAGTAAAATTTATTCTTTTCAAGTCATCATATCAAACAAAATGGGTTCTCTTAACATGATTAGATGGACTTGAGTTATGAAAATTATTGCAAATTTACACACTAACAGATTCTCAAATCCACTAACTCCACATGAAATTTTCACTTATGATTCCAAAATCGATAATTTCAAATCAGTTCATAGATATGAGATTTCACTACGAGATTTCTTTTAAATTAATAATTTTTTACAAAAAAATCAGAAAACCCTAAATCAGGAAAATTGGAACATAAACGCTAATCATTAGATAGATATAACACACCTGGAGGCGGCGTAGGGCGTGGGCTTGGCCGCGGCGTAGTGCGTGGCGGTGACACGGCCGGTAATAGTGTGGCAAGGTGGCTTCGCGGCGTCGTGAGCTGGTTTTTGGCGAGGTGGGCTCTGCCGGAGTGGGCGCGGTTGTAGAGGTTGGTCTTCGGCGGCGAGGGTAACGATGGTTTACGGCGGCGCAGGTTGGATGCACGGCAGTTCACTCACTTCGCAGCTTGGATGCACAACACGAGAGAGAGAGAAGATATGACTTCACTAATGTAATTTTGACTGGAGTTAGCGACCGCCCCTGCTGCGGTCGCTAAGACGGTTGCTAAATTATGCTTTAGCGACCGCATTTTGTGGTGGTCGCTAAATGCGGTCGCTAAAGACCCTGTTTCTTGTAGTGCATTTTATGATTAGAATCTCAGGCAATGGTGCCCACTCTGTTCACACGCCTATCTCTACCCAAAAGAGAAGACCACTGAAGTCTTTGATCAAAAACTTTTCAACTCCTCATCAGTAAATGTCATGCAACTTCACAAAATAAGTTAGTTGTTAACTTAAACACTCATGTTTGAACCCTCAAGACTACCATGAAAAGATAGGGACCTAAAGGTGGATAGTAAGGATGTATGGAAATGTCAGTGTATGGGCTGTGAGGCTAATGTGTTTATTGGGAGGCTCTATATATAAGTTGTGAGGCCGATAGGATCTTGGCCCATGATTAGCCAAAAGATCAATGTATATGACTAGGCTGAGCAACAGTACATGACTACCAAGTGCATGATAGGAAGGCATAAGATAAAGTCGTAAGGCTTCTCATATAATCATTGCAATTGTGGAAAATATATGAAACTGTCGTACAGTGCATGGTTGCCATACAGGGTAAGGTAGGCCAAATAAGTCATGAAGAGTAGCGGGTCCTCATCAGGCCGCAAGGAGGTGAACACATCAAGTGCTAGAGATCAGGAACTGAAGGGTTAGCAAACAAGCCAATATGAAGGTGAACATATCATGTCGTAATATAGAGAGCTCAGAGAGGTGCATTGACCATTATCTTCATTTTGTTTTCGTTTATATTTTTCTCATTTCTCATTTCATCATTTTTTTTTACCTCGTCAAAATGTAAAAGACCATTTGTCATTCTTAAATAAGTATAACCTCAGGGAGAAATTTATATGTGGGACACAATATATGCCAGGGTATGGGCTAAAAAACGAATGGTAAATAATCTAAAAAATTCAAAATGAAACCAAAGCTCCTGGTGTGTGCCCATAGGGTCTGAGCCCAAAAGGTGATTAAGCTGCCTACTTATCCCCATTGGAGGAATCAAGTCGGACGTAGTTTAAGTCGGATCTACTAGATATATGTATTCTCCGAACTCAGTCAATGGCAATTCTATGCACTTATTTTTTATAGTCATTCCCTAAACTTTTTGATTTCTCTTTTTTTCTCATCCTTTCTTTTCAACATTTATTTCTTGTTTCGAGATCGAACAAATGACCATCATGGTTCCACTCCACATGTATATTTTAAGACTTTTGGTTCCTGTGAAGGGGAAACCTTAAAAAACGCGGAGTTGACTTTGCAGCAATACTTAGGACATAGGCACACACCAAGAGATTACCCACCCCAAGGTTAGGAATATAGGCTTCCAAAAAAAAAGGCTGAACTGTTTAAGCACAAAGGGTTAGTAAGTGATAAAATTTTAGTATAAGGTAATCAGGATGGTATATGGTGGCCAATCGATGGCCTCCAATCATCGGGAATGCTCATTTTAAGGAAGACTTGTGCAAACCTACATTCCTTCGAGGTCCTTTTTTCTCTCTTTTTCTTCTTGCCCTAACTTCCGCCTAGACTGCTCTTTTCAGGGTTTAAAGTCTAGCAGACTTTTTATTCTGTTTTTTTTTTCAAGATAAATGGTCTATGCTAGGAGAGAGAGTAAATGAGCTTTGAACAAGAGAAAGTCTTGACATCCATATGACACCTTATTCTCTTTGAGGATTAAGCTTGCTTTTGGTCAATAATGGTAGTGGAAGGTTGGCCAAGAAAAGAGTCATGGCCTTTTCATGATGGTCTCCTAAGTTCTCACTTGAATGTCTAAGTTTCAAACCAAATTCTCCCGTTAGATTTCCTAACATTCAATTTCGAAGGAAATGAAACTATGATTTTTACGTTTGAAAAGACAATAAGTCATCACCCTCGAGTGCAAAGAAGAAGTATCAACGAGATAGACCACTAGGCTTATATTCAAAATCATTTTTTGTATAACTCCTCGAAGTGATTGGTTAGTTATGAATGTCAGCCAGTATGAAATCGGGCAATTCTCTTGCTTTGAAAATTTTCACGCTCTTGACTTGCTAAGGTTAGACTCCTAGACTTACTAGAAAGACAAACTCTATTTGAGTAAAATCCTAAAAGAGACTTCTAAGAGAGAGAAGATTGTGACTTTTTTTTCAATTTTTTGAATTTCTCTGAGTTTTTTTTTCTTTGGCGCTTGCTATCCCCTAAGGATTAAAAGAGACTCAAGCTAGGAAACTATAGCCTAAATAGGATTACAAAATCAGAACACACCACATTATTAAATCAGCTGATTTATACCAGTAAAGGAATTTGACACTGATTAGCCGGTCAGTTATCCTTGTCGGTTAACCTTCCGGTTATTCTGTGGATTTTTTTGGAAAATGTCTGGAAAAGTGGGCTACTGACTAACCGTCCGATTGGTCAGTGAGGTAACCATGAATTTTTAAAAAATTCTAGAACGGTCATGTTTACTGACTAACCGCTGGGTCATTCGGTGAGTAATCTGGCCAGTTAGTAAGTGTGAGGTATAAGTCAGCCAGTTTTGAATTTTCAAGTAATGCACCTACTGACTAACCGTCCGGTTGGGAGCGTGGATAACTGACCAGTTAGTCAGAGTCTCACCTTTTTTGCAAAATTACCAGTTTAGCTTACAGAATGCTGGTGGTATCCCTGCCAACATGCCATAATTGAATACAAGAATTCTCCCGATTCTCCCGACCAAGGGTAGAACACTGAATGGTCGGATGTGAGTTTTTTTCCTTATAACACCGGTGTAAAGGTCACTCCATCGGTTCGATTGTACCATATACCTTATGTCTGTAACTAGGAAGTTAATAATGGGCGATCACGTCGTTTAATGTACCAAGAAACCAGGAGGAATCTTTAGTACTAGGCACGTGGAGTTGAGAACTTGATCGAGAGATCGCCTTGAGCCTAGGAGGACCAAGGGCCTCGAATATGTCCTCAAATGGGTGGGTCGGGATGAGATGTACCGTGTGTGAGGTATGGAAATAAAAGCGTAAGTATCCCAGTTATGTCATATTGTGCATGCCACAAAATACAAGAAAAATACAACAAAGCCAAAAATCAATGAAAAATTTTCAAGTCTAGTCCTCTTATTTGTTTAGTCCCCAACAGAGTCGCCATTGTGGCGCACTGCCTCAGAAAAATCTCCGAAAGGATTTTAGGAGTCGCCATCTTATTTAATTAAAAAAAATAAGAAAAACTTAGAAATGACTCAAATGTGTCCAAGAAGGAAGAGTGATCTATCGAAATCAAGAGATGGGTTCAGGGACTAAGTTACACAATAGGAAGGTGTTGGGCAACTGGCGCGCCCTTTCAATCTTTACTTCGTTTTTAGTGATTTTTTGCCTTAATACACAGAGCATGCAAAAATATGATAAGACTAACCGTAAGTCAATTTTTTTTTTTTTTGCTTGAACTCGACATTGGGGGTCGAATTGCATACATATCCGGTCGAACTAACAGGAATCAAAACCGCCGTAGTTCGACTCTAATCCTATAGGAGGTAGTCAACAATTCGGGCCTTAGACTTAGACCTAGAAATGTAAAAAGACTGTTTTTTTTATGTTTTTTAATAGAAATTCGACTATGAAAAGGGGAGACAATCTATATGATTTTTAAGCTAGATAGCTCATAAAATTACCTCCAGAAATAGCTTGCCTTGAAGACTCAAGGATTCTTTCCGAATGATCCGCGATGCAATGAATACATGATACTTTTTAAAATGAATTGGAATGTCTTGAATTCTCGAGAGATTAAGAATCTCACTTCACAGATAAATGATACGCAAGCTTTAAATAGAATAAGCTTCCGGACCTCACTAGAGATCAACCTTTTAAAATGAAGGCCAAGACCTTTTTTTTGTAGTGTTCAGGGTCACAGAATCTAATAAGATTGGCTATGCCAAAATCTGCATGGCTGGAGATAAGTTATAATAAGTGATAAAATCACATATTGACAGAAGTCAACTAACCTGCTGGTTAGTCGAGAACATGTCGTTTACCTCTGAATATTTATATATTTTATTACAAATTTTGGGGTATTATCATGTCCAAAAATAAGTAATTAACTTAATCAACTGTCAGGGATAATACCAGATTCGAAAAACACCAATCACTTTTGTCTCTCGAATTGATCCTCAAGTCTTCAAGTCAAATTTACCTTATTGACTCTAACCTAACTTGAGTTAACCCTAACTAACTAGGCTAGTTACTCAATGGGTCAAGCCTAATTAATTTGGGCTAACTGACTGGACTGGACTGGACTGACTAGGTTGAATTAAGTAAATAAGGCCTATCACTTAGTATCAGGTTTACTCTCAACATTAGATAATAAACTTTACTTACTAATAGAGCCTAACATAAATTAATAAAAAAGATGAAATAAAATTACAAAAATGGGGTGTCTACAAGACTTATGCTTAGGGCAGAGGTCAACAGTGGTGGGAACCTAACCTATGTGAATGGTGATCTCAGGAATTAGGTTCACATATGGGTAATAACAAGCCACTGGTTGATCAGTTGAGACACTATCCTATATTTTTCTAGTGACAGTCCATTCATATGATGTTCGATAGAGTATAACTGCAAAGTTATAGGTTGAGCATTAGCTATTAATGAGCCTCTATGTCTGATGACACATCTGACTTTTTGCTCCTTCCTCCATGATAAAAGGAGGACTTCTCTTCTCATTTTTACATAAACAGAAAAATATTCAGACCTCTCTCCTTTTCTCTACGTTTCTGGTTTCTTGCATTTTCGGTGATAAAAGCAAGCCAAAAGTTGTTCCTGTTAGCCTTCGCTATTCGAGTGCTTGTTAGCACAGAAAAGACTGCTGAATCCTAGTGGGTAGCTGTTTGAGACCTTGAGTACCAAGATATAACCTTCGAGGGGCGAAACTACTCTTAAGAACAGTATAACACACGCTTCAGTCTGCTCGTATTCGATAAGTTGCTACGTTAACTTTCAATTTTTCATATAGCAAGTTCTTATTTTTTTTCCTTAAAGATCGATCACAATCTTATCCTAGAAATCTCAAAAATGTTTAACTAAGTATTTTCCTTTTTTTCTTGTCCTCGACCTCTCCAATAACCTTATCAAGACTTAGATGTCTTCCTTATTCTTATGTAATTGTTAATGAAATTATAATTCAACTTAAAATAGTAATCGAAATCAAAACTTATTTTAATGTCTAATCTAACTACATTAGTGATTAAATAATACCAAATGCTAAATCCGTCACTAGAAGTACTTCCAAACAGTTCTCTAAGGCCCATCCATTTATTCAAAGTCACAATACAATTCTAATTAATATTTACCCAAGTAGCCTGATAAAAAAGAATCTGAGGTATTCAGTTACGAAGCATATTACAAAATCTTACACGGCGTTATTAGATATGTTACACCATATTACGACATGTTACTACCCACCTTACACCATGTTAAATAAGATGTTACACGTTGTAACGTCAAGTACTATAACAAGGTACCATATATTACGTAGACATATCAAATTTTTGATAACTTCGAAAAATCTTTTACTAGTATCGGCCAAACTGACATCAAGATCGCGGGTTCATTTAATAGGATAACTGATTCGTGGACGTGCCATTTTTTCAATTAGTAAATGTAAACCGATAAAAAAAAAACACGGTATAAAAAATGCGATAAGTCGAGCCTAAAAGAAAACGATGTATTGTGGCCTAAAATTTTCCCATTTCTTGATGGCCTGTTTTCATTTTGGGCTAATTACACCTATGTCCCTGAGGTTTGGGGGTAATTACACTCATGTCCACAAAGTTTCAAAATGTAACATTCCGTGACAAAAAAGGTTTCAAATGTATCACCCGTGTCCATCCGTTAAAAAAATGTACTTTTTGGCTTATGTCATCATCATGTATTTTTAAATTGACAATACTACCCTTATAAAATATTACAAATCATATTATGATATTTTTTTAATTACAAAAGCTTTCAATTTTTTTTAAGGAAACCCTAATTTTTATCCCTTCCAACCCCTAACCCTAATTTTCATCCCTTCTAACCCTAATTTAATCCATGCCGCCGCCGCCCCCTCCCCCAAATCCACGCCGCCGTCGCCCCCTCCCCTAAGACCCACGCCGACGTCCACAGTGATGGGTCAACTGTTACTGGCCCAGCGCCGCCTTCATCGGCCGATTGGTCTTGTCGGCAACACAGCACACTACTACACATACGCAGTCAATACATGAACACACACTAACAAACACAAAGTCTCTGCCGCCGATCGCGTTGCAGCCGGCATATTTCGTTGACGTCCACCGGCGTGGAAGACGCTAGTCACTACCCCGCTGATCTACTCTCTCTCTTTCTCTGCTCTCTCTTTCTATTCTTTCTCCCCATGCCCACAAATTTGCCCCCAAACAGTCATGGCCATAAACCCACGGCCCCTTCACAGATTAACCCCCAAACCCATTTACATACACCTACACAATTGCGGCATACACAGCCCGTTGGTACCACTACGACAAACATGGCATTAATGGTATTAAAAATAAGATGAAGAGTATTGGAATTAATGGAAGAAGATGAAATAATGGCATTGGAAAAAAATAAGGTTCTAACTCAGGGGCAATACAGTCTTTTCATTAAAACCGTTAAGATTTTTAGGGTTCCGTTTGTCGATGGACATAAGTGTTACATTTTAAAACTTTGTGGATGTGTAATTCCTCATAGGTGTAATTAGCCCTTTCATTTTTTTCCTCTTTTGTGGCAGCTTCAAGCGAAACATCCCCTAGTGAAAAAAAAAAGGCGTCAAAACGACATTAACGAAATTTCAAAACATCTCTGACGCAGCAGGGGCAAAGCAGATCTACGACAACCGCGATCACAACACACCCAGCGTCTCATCATCCCCCACGTGTAAAAGCCTCACACTTGGCAACACCTCATTCGCCCTCTCCTCACTTTGCCAACAAAACCGACTTTAACGAAACATATCGTCTGTCCGCACAAAACACCCCTAAAACTCGACTCTCTGAATGAAGCTGCAATTCGCGACTCATTTTCGCCCCGCACTTTCCGGAAAGCTCTCCGCTGCATTGAAATTAGCATGATTTACTGTACTAACCTGTAGGAAAAATGTCGTTTGCCCTGTTCAGATTAGGGCTGGGGTTATCCCTGCTACTGCTCTGTTCAATCCAGGCCCAAGCCGCGGTATCGAGCATAGATCTAGGTTCAGAATGGCTAAAAGTCGCCGTCGTGAACCTAAAGCCCGGCCAAACGCCAATCTCCGTCGCGATCAACGAGATGTCAAAGCGCAAATCCCCCGCCCTCGTTGCCTTCCACGACGGCAGCCGCCTGATCGGCGAGGAGGCCGCCGGCCTCGCGGCGCGCTACCCTCATAAGGTCTACTCCAGGGTCCGCGATTTGCTCGGCAAGCCCTACAATTACTCGAAAAATTTGCTAGATTCAATGTACCTGCCGTTCGCCACCGTGGAAGATTCGAGGGGCGCCGCCGCGATTGAGACCGACGAGGGGGTTTACTCGCCCGAGGAATTGACGGCTATGGTTTTGGGGTATGCCCTGAAGCTGGCAGAGGTTCACTCGAAGGTGGCGGTGAAGGATGCGGTGATCACGGTGCCGCCGTATTTTGGGCAGGCGGAGAGGAAGGGGCTGATGCAGGCGGCTGAGTTGGCGGGGATCAACGTGCTTTCGCTCGTGAATGAGCATTCGGGCGCGGCGCTGCAGTATGGTATCGATAAGGACTTTTCGAACGGGTCCAGGCATGTTATATTCTATGATATGGGTGCCAGTAGCACGTATGCTGCCCTTGTGTATTTCTCGGCTTATAATGCCAAGGAGTATGGCAAGACCGTGTCTGTCAACCAGTTTCAGGTAATTCCTTATCGAGATTTATGTTGCAATTTGTCAATAGAAATTGTGTGCCTGTTCGTGTCTGTGCCTAGTACTGTAATTATCTTAAGTCTAAAATAGCTTCAGAAACAAGTGTTAAGTAGCTTTGATGTGACACCATGTACAATGATACAGAATTACAAGTCTTTATCCAAGATTACCTTTGGTATGACAACACGTGTAAACATCTACCCCATCCATACACCATGGACACCATGTACACCGGACACAGTTCTCACTCTGAATGATCTGCAATCAATCTCACTCACCTTATTATTTGCTCATCTCTGTTGTGTGTTTAAGGGCATGTTTTGGTAAAGTAATGTGTATATTCTGATCGATTGGTATTGTAGCTGGTTAACATCTTGAGCTCTTGTAGGTGAAGGATGTTAGATGGGACCCAGAACTTGGGGGCCAAAATATGGAATTAAGGCTGGTGGAGTACTTTGCGGACGAGTTCAACAAACAGGTCGGAAATGGGGTTGATGTGAGGAAATCCCCCAAGGCGATGGCTAAACTGAAGAAACAGGTTAAGCGTACAAAGGAGATTCTTAGTGCAAACACAATGGCTCCATTTTCAGTTGAATCTCTTTATGATGATCGTGACTTTAGGTAGGTGGAACTAATGTGCACTCTTTATTAATTAATGCCTTTGATAGGATTTTTCATGCTTCACTTCATGTTTATTTGTACTTGGTTTCTTATTTTGTTTCTTCTATTCATGGGGCTATATGTGAATGCGTACTCGGTTATAGAATGTCTTCTCAATGACAGCCATTAAGTATAGAATGGACATTATGATAGAGAACATAGCTAAGTTTGTTCCTCATAATTAAGGTATAGAAGCTTTGCACGGGGTTGCCTCTCTCACGCATTAACCAAAAGGTCCTTCTCTCCAAATGATGTGTTTTTTTTTTTTCTGGTTGACCTCCCATTTAAGGCTGTTGAGCTAATTTACTTTTGCCTCTCTGATTAATCTTAAGCTGGCCCTTTGAGGTGGGTGGGTGCGTGCGTGTGAGTGAGAGAGAGAGAGGGGGAGAGGGAGAGAGAGTCGAAATTATGAAACTGGAACCTGCAATCAGTTCTTATCCATAGGGAAACCATGATGCTTCAGATCTTTTATGTATTAGAGCCTCTTAGGTTTCATGCCCACGCTGCATTTTCTGTTTGACTCTTTATTGGTTATGCATTTAAGCAAAGGTAATATACCTTGTCAAATATATATTTCTACTTCTTCATTTACCTACCATATCTCGGGTGACCAGGAGCACTATAACCAGAGAAAAGTTTGAAGAGCTATGTATGGATATCTGGGAAAAATCCCTTATTCCTTTGAAGGAAGTACTAGAGCATTCGGGTTTAAAGGTTACTGATATACATGCGCTGGAGCTGATTGGAGGTGCCACTCGAGTACCAAAGTTGCAGGTGTTTACTCTTTCTCTCTTTTCAACTAAAGCTTGAGCTATGGTTACATTGTTTAGCAATCTAGGGGTTTAAAAGCAGTGGTGACTTAAAAATGACCATCTTACTGTTTCTAAAAATGGAATCGGTCAAATCAGTAGTGGACCTACCTTTTTTTGAATTCATATTTATGTCAGTATTAGTTATGAATTCTCTCTTTGGTTAGACAATTGTGGTGTTGATCCACTCAGGCTTCCTTCATTCTGTATGTAATGGATGCCGTTACTGTGGTTTCTCTACGTGTACCAATTATCCCTAATAGCTTGTTTGCGAGTTTTTTTTAGGAGAGAAAACAGAGGAAAAGAAAGGAAAGTGGCTCCTTTCTTTCCTTTTCTCTAGTTTGTGAGTTTTTTTGAGGAGAGAAAAGAAAGGATAGGAAAGTTTGGGCCTCTTTTGTCTCTAAATCTTTCCTCCCAAAATTGGGAAGAAACGGAGAGAAAGGAAACTCTCGTAAGTAATATTTTAAAAATGCCCATATTACCCTTGAAATAATGAAGACTAAATTTTTAAGGACTTTTAGATTTTTGGGTTCCTTTCAAGATTTTTACTTACAAACAAATGATTATTTTAGATGTTAGTGTTGACTCATGACTGATTGTTTTGCTGTTAGTGTGACAATAATCAGATTTGGATGTTGGAATGTTTGTTGTCAACTCACGACTAATTCTTGTTTTTTTCTATTGTGACATTAACCAGTGATGTAAGGCTTATTACATTCGTATGGTATGAACTTTGTATGATATCATTGATGACTAATTTATTTTCCCGTTAAAATCATGATCTTTTTTAGTATCATACATCATGGTCTTGGTTAGAATTATGACGATATAGTTTAAGGGTATATATGTAACTGGATGTTATTTTTTTTTTTCTTTTCTGCTGAAGTCACAAACATGAGAACTTTCTTTTCTCTCTTAAACTCACAAACAAGAGGTAGGAAAATTGTCTTCCCTTCTCTTCCTTTTTCTTCTGTTCTCTTCTCTTCCTTTCCCTTCTCTTCTTTTCTTTGCTCTCATCTCAAAACTCACAAACAGGCTATAAGTTGCACGATCATGCTTTTACATCTTTTTTGGATCCGAGGATTCATGTCAATGCTATGTTGTGATTGCTGAAGATCTTGTACTTTTCTCTTTGCAGGCTAAGCTCCAGGAATTCCTAGGGAGGAAAGATCTGGACAAACATTTAGATGCTGATGAAGCCATTGTTCTTGGTGCCTCATTACACGCTGCAAATCTGAGCGATGGAATTAAACTGAACCGTAAACTTGGGATGGTTGATGGTTCTATGTATGGATTTGTGGTTGAGTTAGATGGTTCTGGTCTTTTGAAAGATGAGAGCAGTAGACAGTTACTTGCACCACGCCTGAAAAAACTTCCCAGTAAGGTAAATCACCTGGAAGTGGAATCTATTATGCTAGAGATTCTAAAGATAGAGAGCCGTTTGAAATTTATATGTTGTTTAATAGTTACTAATTTGATCATTTTAATATGCGTCTCAGATGTTTAGATCCATTGTTCATGACAAAGACTTTGAAGTTTCACTTGCCTATGAAAATGGAGACCTATTACCACCTGGTGCTCCTTCACACACATTTGCTCAGTATGCTGTGTCTGGCCTGAGTGATG
Source organism: Escallonia rubra (assembly GCA_033065855.1). Classification (NCBI taxonomy): domain Eukaryota; kingdom Viridiplantae; phylum Streptophyta; class Magnoliopsida; order Escalloniales; family Escalloniaceae; genus Escallonia; species Escallonia rubra. The sequence goes on along the minus strand of JAVXUO010003171.1, from coordinate 50,547 downwards.
CTAGTGAAAAGTAAGAACTTTCAACTTGTCAACTCACATTGAATGTTTGATTTGCTTTTTATACTTAAAAGAGCAGAGAAGCTACTTCCCTCTTGTATTTGAGCTTTTTCTCCTGTCTTATCTTCCAGGTATTCATCACGCAATCTTTCCTCTCCAGTCAAGGCCAACCTACATTTTTCTCTCAGTAGAAGTGGCATACTTACTTTGGATCGAGCCGATGCTGTTATTGAAATATCTGAATGGGTAGAAGTTCCCAAGAAGAATTTGACGGTAGAGAACTCGAATTCCACTTTGTCAAATATAACAGTCGAATCTGGTCCCAAGAACACCTCTGAAGAAAGCAATGGCGATTTGCATATGAAAGATGGGGTTAGCAATCTGTCCAACTCCAGTGTGAATAACGGAAGTACTACAGATCTTGGTACAGAAAAGAAGCTGAAGAAACGAACTTTCAGAGTTCCACTCAAGGTGCAAATTGACTAAATGCCTAAAACTTCTCCCACCACATGAGTTCCAACTAGTTATTTTTTATTTATTTTTTTTTTATTATTATTTTTTATTTGAACATTCAAAATTTCTCACTGGAGTACAATTGATCTGTTTATTGTAGATTAGCGAAAAGAAAATAAGCCAAGGAATGTCCCTTTCAGAAGAATCTCTTTCTGAAGCTAAACGCAAATTGGAAGTACTAGACAAAAAGGATGCAGAAAGAAGAAGAACTGCAGAGTTGAAAAACACACTTGAGGGATACATATATGCTACTAGAGACAAGGTAAGAAATGCCTTCATAAGTGAGATGCTTGACTCACTCTGCTGTTTTTATTAGAGTTGTTAATACCGATTTTTTAGTTAATCCTGATTCACTTACTTTTTGCTTTTTAATTAGAATTTAATCATGAAACTTTTATTGGTTAATCTTCAAGCAAAGTCAATTGGAATTTCTTGTTTTGCTTCCATGCCCTATCAACTTCTCTAATTTGTCTTTTCTGTTAGATTGTTTTGCCTTTTTCCTTTTCTGGTATAACACCTTTGCTTTTACGTATTTTTGGTTTGATGTTCTATTCATCCTGTTGCTTTCTCTTCTGCTTCCTTTTATATAGCTGCCTTACTTCATGATCTAATGTGGTTCTCTGTTATTAATATACCAGCTCGAGTCGTCCGAGGAGTTTAAAAAAATTTCTTCCAGCCAGGAGCGCCAGTCCTTCATTGATAAACTTGATGAGGTTTGCCAGTTTCTTTTCTTCTTCTTTTTTGGTGTGTGGGTGGGAGGGGAGTTGTTGGCTTGTAAGTCTTAGTCATGGTTTTTTCTATTATACTTGTTTCAGGTGCAAGAGTGGTTGTACACCGATGGTGAAGATGCTTCTGCTTCTGAATTTCAAGAACGCCTAGATTCTTTAAAAGCTATTGGTGAACCCATTTTTTTCAGGTAGGCTACCTATTTTAGTACTTGCACTTGGCAAGGCTTTAGTTTCCCGTGTGAGAAGGCTTTGCTTGAGCTACAATAACTTGATGCAGATATAATGAGCTTACAGCCCGACCAGCAGCATCTCAACATGCTAGAAGATACCTCGGTGAGCTGCAACAGGTAAATAAGATTTGGTTCTAGTTGTGGTAGCACACTCTGATGCCAAGTTATGATGGTGGTTGAACGCACATACGAACAAAGTTGAACAATGTAGGTGGCAGTAAGTAATAGAAGAGGGGGAAAAAAAGAGATTTAAAAAGTTAATTGCTCCTATACTGACATGACGTGTAGTGAATATAATGGATTGCCAGATACTTTGGAATATTTTTCAGACATTCAATGCAGGTGGCAGTAAGTAATAGAAGAGGGGGGAAAAAGAGATTTAAAAAAGTTAATTGCTCCTATATTGACGTGACGTGTAGTGAATATAATGGATTTGCCAGGTACTTCGGGATATTTTTCAGACATGAATGTGCTTAGTTTATTAGCTTCAATGTAACTATGCAACAGCAACACATGGAAAATGGAGTCACATTTGCACGTGAAAATTTCACTATTTGATGGCTGTATCACTAGGGCGAAATAGGTACCGACTTCCTGTTGACCTATCCTGACAAAATAAAGGAGATGCCCTCCCTCCTTCCCTCCCTCCCTCCCTGTGACTTGGCTGAGGCACAATTCCCTTTACTGGGAAGACGCCGTTAAAGCTCCAGACATGCATGCAAATGCACTGTGCTCGATGAAGTTTCAAACGACCTGATTTTGTCTTTTCTCTCTGGCACTTGGAAGGTTTTATCTATTAATGCAGAGTGGGTGGAATGGGCTCAGCGAAAAGTGTAGTAGTGTGAGCAGGTTTACTTCGAGATCATAGGGCACTTAATGCCATTTAAATAATGTAAATACAAATTATGACTACTTTGGACTAGCCTTTGTTTATTTTCCTCATTTAAATCAAAGTAGTGAGGCTATTTGAAGATCGACTCAATAAGGCTTAAATTATGGGCAATGTGCGTAACTTATTCTTTCGCTTATTATACTCTTCCAGGGAGTGCCCAATACGACTAAACATATATTTTGCAATTATGTTCAGAAAGAGAAACATGCTACAAGTGAAGAAGCACAATTAAGGGATCATGGTCGCAGGTGTCCATCATTCCAACCCGTTAAAGCATCTCCTCTTTCTTGGTCCATAATCAACAGAAGTGCCTTACCACTTCAATAGTTAGATATGACCCTGGGCATTACTCATGGATTTAAACTGTGCCTCCAAATATTTCTTGCAACCTGAGCAATCAACAGATTCTGCCATGTTGTTAAACATGTAGCACGGGCTCATCTAATCTTTTCCCTACTTCTGCATATTGTCAACTAGCAGCACACAAATCGTGTGAAGAATGGGATTGTTATGAGTAACATGTAACACGTGTCGTGGAAGGAAGTTGTTCCTTGTTTTAGTGCTCTACCATGGTCATTCTCGAGACGCTGTTCCTGTCCACATATTTCTTCTGATGCCTGATTACAAACTTCAACCCCCAAATTCCTTCCTTTCCCAAGCAGTACCAATGTGTTCCCACTGTAATTGTGTTATAAATCACCCCTATCTGTTTAACTCGGCTTTGTTATTTCTTATTCTAGCTTTTGGACAGCCAACAGTGTATTGACCTTTTTCTTATTTTTTAATGGTATTCTCCTCAACTGCAGATTGTACGTGGATGGGAGAAAGAGAAATCTTGGCTTCCAAGAGAGAGAATTGATGAGGTGCTTTGGTCTTTTTCTGCATATTCAAAATTTTGTGTAAAATCGGTTATAATAATCATGCGGTTATATTGGATTCTGTTAGTGATGGGAAACTTGACTGCCAAGCACTGTGATCGTTTCAGGTACTGAGCGAGGCTGACAAGGTCAAGCATTGGTTGGATGAGAAGGAGGTTGAGCAGAAGTAAGTTGATTCATGTTGTCTTTTGCTCGTCTTTGTTATGTTAGTCACTATTGGAAATGTAGTAGGACTAGATAGTGAGTTCACCTATTCTTGTCGTTGCTCGTCTTTCAACCACAATAGATGTAGGGTATGAAGCAAAACCTTGTCATAATTACTTTTAAAAATTGAGAGTATATGTATTGTTTCTTTTCCTGATGATGAGTATAGTTCATGTGTATTGGAAGTCTTTTGACAACCAATATACAAATGGACAGATGAATTAAAGTTCATGTGTCAGGTGTTTAAGGTTTTGGAACCAGCTGTTCGGTTAGGTGGAATATCCATCCTTTAATCGAAGAAACACCTTTTGCCATACACCCCAAGCATGGTTTTCGCATACAAGAGTAGTCTGTTTTCTAGGGCCGTGGGCAAAGGGCAGCATATAGTACTGTTAACAAACTTGACCGGTTTAGCCAGTCTCATGGTCAGCGGGAAAATGAGATGTTACAGCAGATAAACTTGAATTGTGGATCAGAAGCTTTAGTAAGATCTTGTGCTAGTATAATCTTATTCAAATGAAGTTCAATCATCCTCATTCGTCCATATATGCATGAATTGCTTTTTTCTGCCTTCACTTCAGTCTTCAATCTAATTGTGTTTCTTCAAGTAAGACTTAAGTGCTCATGATGAAACCTTTCCTACTTGTTGAAGTGGTCATGATGAAACCTTTCTTATGTTGATTTGTGGACCTAAATCTTTATACAATTAACGTTGATCAACTCTGTGACGTTTTCACAGGACTTCTTCATTCAGCAAACCAGCATTTACATCTGAAGAGGTGTATGGGAAGGTATTCGATCTTCAAGACAAGGTAATCTTGATACTTTTTTCTTGGACATTATATAAGTTTCTCATTTCTTAAGAAATACGATGACTTCTTGCTCTAATGGATGACGTCGTTTTATCTAGGTTACTAGTGTAGAGCGGATTCCCAAGCCAAAACCAAAAGTTGAAAAGCCTGTGAAGAATGAAACTGAAAACAAGAAGGATAGCACCAGTTCATCCTCTGAAGAGACTTCTTCCCAAAAAGGCGGAAAAGAAGGGGAATCAGAACGCTTGCCCAGTGAAGAGGCTGATGCTGAACCTAAGGTTCATGATGAGTTGTGATCATGCTGCATTGGCATAGAACCAACTTAGATAACATGCCTTTGGTGCGATCCGTTAGGTAGAGTGAGGTGGCGGTAGCTAAATTCCCAATGGTAGAGAAAAATAGTCTGAACCCATTTTTATAGTTGGTCGGATTTTCTTTCCGGCCTCTGGGAATGTTGATTCCAGTCTTCATGGGTTCCGAGAGTAATATTTATTAGTTATAGCCGTAATATGTAGGGGTGTTCTAGTACATGCCGCATGGCTCCTGCCCTCAACTTCCCCTGCTACCGGTGGGAAATATATATTACGTTGCCACCATATATAGAGAGAAATTTTGTTATATCCCCATATAGAGAATTTTTTTTCTCATGGAAGATTATGTAGCGGAGGAAACATCCCAAATGGTCTTTGAACTCTTAACTGCTTTGCAGGTTTCGCCCCTGTACATTCTTTTCAGCAGTTATAAGACTTTACGACATTGATCACATTAGTCCTTTTGCCCGTTTCCGTCAAATTTTACACGTTATTAGGTCCCACGGACGGGGCCTTGGTCATTTACACAATTCTTATAGTAGCAATTATCCTTATACTCTATGGTGTAAGTTGCACTAGCCCTTTTGCTTGCAATATAAAAGAGAGAACTTGAACTTCCCTTGTATGTGTTCTCCTTCGGTGAAATATCCAAAATGAAACCTCGTTATTTTTGTCGAAAGTAAAAAGGACAGGGAAGTGATACTTTTACTATATCACAAATTTTACTGATGGAGCGAATATCCTATCTACCCCCACCCCCTTCCCCAAATCCCAAACAAATGAATATTTATCATTCCTTTGCCCTCTCTCTATGTATTCATTTAATATTTTCCCCCTACCAAAAAAGCCGCAAGAGAATCATGCATGTTCCTGTATTTTGTTTGGACTCAACTGTGAATGGTGTTGGGCTAACCAAAAAACTGTCCCCTGAACAATATTTGTCTCCTTTATTTTAACAAACGATTGCAAATTATTTCAAAATATAACTCTCTATAATTTCAATTTCAATGGAATTGTTTTGACATAACCTTTAATTTTCAATGCTATTCTCTTATTACAAAAAAAAAAAAAAAAAACAACAGAATTGTCTCTTCTTATTTTCACAAACGATTGTAAATCGCTCCTAAACCCATCACTCATTCATTTTTAGGTGTTAAGTATCCATCTGCACACTATGGTCAGATTAATACAATTCCCAACCCTTTTCTCTGACGGACTCTGTGACACCCCTAGCTCAAGTGACGTTATCGGAGCTGAGTTGTCAATTCTGTCAACATCACGACATTAAATACAATACATAGTTATTACAATTTTAAGATCGTAAAAGGACGTCGCAATCGTCCTCACAAAATTTTTTCTTGAAAGTACACACCGTACTGCAGCGGAAACTGTACAATTTGATACAACTTTATATTTACACTATTTGCATCATCGTGGCGATACATTTCCTCACAAAACCTTACTATAATTTCTATTTAGCTTGACCAAAGGTTTCTCCTCATTTAGACCTAATACCTGAAAAACACATCAGATAAGGAATGAGCGCAAATCGCCCAGTATGGATAATACGAGGAGTACATCGCACAACCCTTTCAAAAATATCAGAGACGCGATTATAAATTCTAATTAAGAATGCCAAGAACATGTTGGAATTTAAGCCCCTAAAATAGATACAACTAGCATAACAAGAAAATGAGAAAATATAAAAACTGTCACACACAAAATATGGATATTTAACGTGGTTATGCCTCTTGCCTACGTTCACCGGAAGACAGCGAAAATGTTGCACTATAAAGTGGAGTCTCCAATGGAACTTTCAATCAGTCACTCAATCCCAATTCCCAAACACACCCAAAACTCACCTCACAATTTTTTTCTCAGTGAATAAAAATTTCGTGTGATTTTTCTCACTCATTAGTGCAATTATAAAAGCACTTAAAAATCTTTCATTTGAGCTACAATCATAAGTTCTAAATGTCTAACCTCATTTTTAGCTTATGTGGCTAACTCACTGCATTTAGCTCTCAATAGCTAATGCTTCTCAATATTGGTGTTTGATGTGTGGTATAAACCTTTGGCAAACTTCTCCTTTTATAAAAGAAGAAGTGGGTGAAGATATCATCCGAGTCAAACCATCCTCCCATCTGAAATAAAATGAATAGTTACCTCATGTTAGTTTACTATTCACTTGTCTTCACCTCCTACACATCTACTTCATTCAAGGGATATGTGTCCAATGGTGTGTGAAAGCAATCACATTCCAAACTTGGTAAAAGATGGTGGGTGGTTTTTTGTCAAATAGAATTAAAGCCAATTCTATCAATTCTCCACCTTGGCTTAAACTCTTGCAAACATTCTCTTGCTGTCTTTGCCCTTTTCCCCTCGGGGCTTCTTAACAATACTTCATTCCAGCGAGCTCAATGTAGAGCTCGAACTTTTCTTTGGGGATAACCTTCGTCATCATATCTGACGGATTCTCATCTACATGGATCTTCTTTAACTTGGTCATCTCGTTTTCAGTGACTTCACGGAGCCAACGATATCGCACATCAGTGTGCTTCGTTCGGGAGTGATACATGGAATTTTTTGCTCAAGTCAATAGCGCTTTGATTGTCGCAAAATATTGTGTAATCATCTCGTCTCAATCCTAACTCATGGAGAAATGGCTTCATCCATAGCATTTCCTTTCCTACTTCGGCAGCTGCAATGTACTTAGCCTCCGTTGTTGATAGGGCAACACATTTATGCGGTCTAGACTGCCATGATACAGCTCCACCTGTAAAAGTAAATAGAACTCCAGACGTGGATTTTCTGCCATCAAGGTCACCTGCCATATCGGAGTCTATGTAGCCTTCTGAACTTGACTCCGAGTTTCCAAAACTCAAGCACAATTTAGAAATGTTTTTCAAGTATCTGAAGATCCATTTCACTACTTCCAATGCTCTTTTCCTGGATTAGCAAGGAACCTGTTAACCACACTAACGACATGTACAATATCTGGTCAAGTGCAAACCATAGCATACATCAAACTCACAACTGCTGAGGAGTACAAATTATCTATCAACTCTTCCTTCGAACAAGATTTCTTGCTCAGTTTAAAATGATTGGTGAGAAGTGTGCTAACCGGCCTAACATCCTTCATATTGAACCTCTCAAGTACATTTTCAATGTACTTTTGTTGTGATAACCACAACCTCTTGGTCTTCCTGTCACGTACAATCTGCATTCCCAAAATCTGACGTGCTTGACCCATGTCCTTCGCCTCAAAGGACTTTGATAACTCTTTCTTGAGTTCTTCAATCATTTTTCTATCTTTTCCAACAATCAACATGTCATCTACGTATAACAATAAGATAACAAAGTTACCTCCAGGCAATGTTCTGACATATACACATGGATCGGCAATGGTCCTCTTATAGCCATGACTCATCATAAAAGAGTCGAATTTCTTGTACTATTGTCTTGGCGCTTGCTTCAACCCGTAAAGACTTTCCTTTAACTTACAAACCATGTGCTTCTTCCCTTTGACTTCCAACCCGTCAGGTTGTTCCATGTAAAGTTCTTCTTCCAGATCACCATGGAAAATGCAGTCTTCACATCTAACTACTCGAGCTCAAGGTCTAAGCTAGCAGTTAGACCTAAAACAACACGAATAGAGCTCATCTTCACAACCGGGGAGAAAATCTCATCGAAGTCAATACCTTTCTTCTGGCCAAACCTTTGACCACCAATCTGGCTTTGTACTTCATTAGCTTGTCAACATCTTTCTTTAACTTGAACACCCATTTGTTCATTAAGGCTTTTCTACCTTTCGGAAGCTCCACCAACTTACAAGTACTATTCTTCTACAAGGAGCTCATCTCTTCTTGCATGGCCTTCAACAATTTGTCTTTGTCTTTATGAGATTGTGCTTCATGAAAAGTTTATGGTTCGCCTGCTGTAACCAAAACGTACTTTGAACTTGGGTACCTTGTGGATGGTCTATACTCCCTCATGGACCTCTTGACTTGAGGTTTCACAACCATTGGTGGAGGGGCTTGCTCACCCTGCTTGACACCTTCATCATCGGGTATATCACCATCGCCAGCTAGTGTTTGCTCATCTTTTACATCAGGTCCTTTTCTAGAATACCTCAACCATATGTGAAAGTATCTGATTGGGAAGAGATTGGAGTAAATCTGGTAACACCATCTGCTATAGCTTTTGGATACACAGATTTTGAGTTTGTCAGAATCTCGTGCTCATAGAACACCACGTCCCTGCTTCTGATGATCTTCTTTCTCTCAGGATCCCATAGCCTGTATCCAAACTCATCATCACCATAGCCAATAAATATGTAGGGAATAGCCTTATCATCCAGCTTCAACCTTTGCTTTTTAGGTACATGTGCAAATGCTTTGTAACCAAATACTTTCAAATAAGAGTAAGACACATTCTGCCCAGTCCACACTCTCTCAGGGATGTCAAAGTCGAGGGGAAGTGATGGAGATCTGTTGATCAGGTAGCATGTCGTACGATCAGATTCACCCCAGAATGATTTAGGCAAATTAGTCATCTTTAACATGTATCTCACTTTCTCAACAATTGTGCGGTTCATTCTTCCGCTATACCATTTTGTTGAGGAATGCCAGGTACCGTCTTTTCATGTCGAATGCCATACTTTGAGAAGTACTTTTAAACTCGACCAAAGTGTAATCACCTCCATTATCAGTGCGGATGCACTTTAGGAACTTCCTTGTTTCCTTTTCCACCATAGTATGAAAACTCTGAAAAATATGGAACACCTGGCTTTTCGTCTTCAAGAAATATACCCACAGCTTTCTTGAAGCATCATGTGACAAAATATCTATTACTATCCAGGGACTCCACGTCAATAAGACCACATACATCATAGTAAACCATTTTTTTCTTTGCGAGGACTTCTGAAAATAGACTCTGTATTGCTTGCCAAACAAGTAATAATTGCAAGGGTTTAGTGTTGTACCTTTGGCAAAAGGAATGAGTGATTTCCTTGCCAAAATCTCTCGGCCATGGGGGTTATCCATCTTTGCCACAAATTCGGCGAGGAGTAATCTTCCGCTGCAAGTAAATTGTTGTTATACACCTTTGTATGAGTCTTGTACAAAGTGCAACAAGCATTCCCTCTTGCAACCACCAAAGACCCTTTGGTGAGTTTTCATTTACCGCTACCAAAATAACTGTGGTAGCCTACAAGGTCCATAGCGTGAGTCGAAATCAGATTAAGGAGTAAATCAAGAATATGTCGTACATCATTTAATGTGAGTGTGCATCCCACATCGTTTTTTAAGCACACGTCTCGATTCTAACAATAGTTGCACAACTGTTGTTACCCATCTTCACGTAACTATAATCTCTTGCTTTATATGACGTGAAATATTCCTTTGTAGGAGTAGCATGGTAAGATGCTACAGAATCTGCCACCCGCTCGATTTTGTGACTTGCAACATGACTGCACTCTCCTTCTTGGAAAGTAAAAGCTACAAGGTCTCCTTCAGAGACACCAATTGTTGTATTGTTATCATCAACCTTTGTCTAATCTCCTTTTGTTTCATGCTTCCACACATAACAAAATTTTTTTTACGTGTCCTTCTTTGCCACTATGGTGGCACTTTCATCTTTCTCCGGACTGAGACTTGCCTCTAGATCTACTTCCAGATCTGCCTCCGAATTTGCCACGGCTTCGATTGTTACTTCTGCCTCTGTTTTTAATAACAAGTGCCTACAGCTCCGTCTTCTTCATTTTCTCTTGAAGTAAGAGAGATGAAGTAACATCATGTAGAAAGAGAGTATCCTTCCCATGTAATAAGGTAGTAACCAAATTATCATAGGATGTGGCTAACGACGCTAGGAGAGCCAATGCTTTATCCTCTTCTTCAATCTTTACCTAAATATTTGCCAATTGAGTGATAATACCATTAAAGATATTTAAATGCATCAAAAAATTCATACCTTCCTCCATCTGCAATGTGTATAGCTTTCTTTTCAAATAAAGCTTATTTGTCATGTTTTTAGCCATGTACAAGCTTTCCAACTTCCTTTAAATTTCCATGGCTTTGTGAACATCGTTCACGTTGTCCAAAACTTCATCTGACAAATTAAGTCGGATTGAACTGCCCACCCTTTCATTCATGTCTTCCCAATCTTCACTTTTAAGATTGTGTTTGACTTCTTTTCTTGTAGTGCTCAGTGTACACCTTCTTAAATAAGGAGATCTCTCATTTTCCTTTGCCAGAGAGATAACCCATCACGACCGTTGAATTTCTCAACCCCGTATTCGGACTGGTCATCTTTATCAATATTTTAAAAAATGATAAATTTGACACACCAAAGCGCTTGATACCAGTTTTTTGGATTTAAACCCCCTAAGATAAATACAACTAGCACAATAAGAAAATGAGAAAATATAAAAACTGTCACACATAAAATATGGATATTTAACGTGGTTATGCCTCTTGCCTACGTTCACCGGAAGACAGCGAGAATGTTGCACTATAAAGGGGAGTCTCCAAGGGAACTTTCACTCAGTCACTCAAACCCAATTCCCAAACACACCCAAAACTCACCTCATAATTGTTCTCTCAGTGAATAAAAACTCTTTGTGTTTTTTCTCACTCATTAGTGCTATTATAGAAGCACTTAAAACTCTTGCATTTGAGCAACAATCATAAGCTCTAAATGTCTAACATCATTTTTAGCTCTATGTGGCTAACTCACTGCATTTAGCTCTCAATAGCTAATGCTTCTCAATATTAGTGTTTGGTGTGTGGTGTAAACCTTTGGCAAACTTCTCCTTTTATAGGAGAAGAAATGGGTGAAGATATCATCCGAGTCAAACTATCCTCGCATGTGAAAGCAAGAAACCTTCAAGTGAATAGTTACCACATGTTGACTAACTATTCACTTGTCGTCACCACCTACATATCTCCTTCATTCAAGTGATATGTGTCCAATGGTGTGTGAAAGAAATCACACTCCAAACTTGGTAAAAGATTGGGGTGATTTTTTGTCAAATGGAATTAAAACCAATTCCAGTAGAGCAAACATCTGCAATCACCTTAATAGATCACCTTTGTTCAGACTGAGCGGCTCAAGCCCAACAGAACATCATCATTTCCACTTGGATAGACTCATGAACTATGCAAATGCAATGCAAGAGAAAATACTAAAGCAAATAATCATCATGAGAATATCAAGATAATAAAATCAGCAATATCAATTAAAATCAATTGCAATGCATGCTCGACTTGACACGACACGACAGACTCTAGCGTGATTCCTCCTTTTCTGTTAGTTACTTTATCTTCACTGATCGCAAGTTACTTCACTTCACTTCACTGCCCTCCCCTTATTGATGCCCCCATCATACGGGTGTTCATCTCAGTCTTGCATAGATTGAAAAAGACAGTTTTCATCGAAGGAACGGACTTAGAGAGTATTTCGATCATAAGTCCTCATCAACTTATCAAGATTCAACAACAGGCAGACTAAGGAAAACGATTCTACCTTAAGTCCTCAACAACATACTTAACAAGAATTACCGGGTCATAAGATCAACCGGTGTTCAAGCATAACAATAGGAGTTCAACATAAGCATCATCAACATGGTATGCTAAATGAAACAATGAATAACATAACGAAACTACACTATCCTTACTTGTTTGGCTTTATAACCGATGAACTCCTCGCTTCCGAATTTTCTCAACAAATGAAATTACCTATTCAAAAAAATCTTTTTTGTTAGACAACCTTAAGATACAAACACACACCCAACCTTACCCTCTTCCCGCTTATCTGTTCACAACTTATTACAGCTAATCCATTAACCAGATTTGCCATAGCTCATAAAAGTGCATCAACCGCACTACCATCTTTCTTAAACCTATTTTAACTCAAATTTCTCATTTCTTGTGCTTCTTGCTGCTTAAGCATGAGTTTCCACAAAATTCGTCACCGGGTGTAGAAAATCAAAACACCTTCGAGCATAGGTACAATTACCTAAACACCTCATACTGACTTTTGCACCAATAAACACTCAAAGATAACTCAAAATATATTTTTAAACAATATAAACTGGTTTTTGGACTAAAAAGTCATTCGGTAAAATTTTCGCTTGAAAATCCTATCCGGATAACCAAATGGTGCACTAAGGGACCAATTTTGTTAAAAATGGCAATCGTACTTGAAATGCCATGAGATTTGAGACGCTGAAGTGTCTCAATTGCATAAGATTCCCATTAAATTTTTAGATTAAAATAACCTGACTTGGTTTTTTACGAAATTCAAAGCCCTATTTCAAGGATAAAAATATTTAACATCCTTAGCGAACTCAGAAAAATCCCAAAAATTCAGAGATCGTAGATCTTTAAAAACAACAGGTGTTTCTCTTTTATGTTTGGCCAAATTCTGGCTTAAAGCTATGTTTCAAAAATAAAGTTTGATAATGATAAAAGAACAACATTTTTAGTAACAATAACAATCACTATTCACATGCCTTAAGATCAAAGCACATATGTCATCGCCTCCCACACACACCCACCTGCATTTTTCTAGGTTTTGCACTCCCAGAATTACCTCTTCAACCATTTACACCACCTTAATTCCGCGCATTTTCACTCACATTCTTCACACATTCCACACCTCTAACACACCCTAATTTCCACCACTTACTCATGCATTACATAGAAACACACACCTTCAGCCATGAACACACACTCCTGCTATTATCCATACACACACTTGCACATTATGCGCATACACATTGTTTCATCACAGCACACACCAAAAATTTCACCCTTAACACTATAGTTCTGCTCCACTTCCCCATATTTAACCCTACAATTGTAATTAGCATGGAAAATCAACATAACCAATTCAGTCTTAATTTCCCCCAAGAACACACACACTAAAGGCTGATTTTTACCTTATTTTGAAGACCCATAACTTCTTCGATTCTTCACGAAAACGCCTTCTGTTTCTTGAAAATTCTTCTTTTCTCTCCCTTCTATAACTTTTATGTTCATCCCTTCATGAAATTTATCCTTGATTTTCTTCTACTTTCCCCGCAAGCAAATGCTCGACACACTGAAGGCTGATTTTTGCCTGATTTTGAAGGTCTATAACTTTTTCAATTCTTCACCAAATTGCCCCCTGTTTCTTGTGTTTTCTTTGTCACCCTTCTCTCCGTAATCGTTCAGTTGAAACTCTCCCAAAATTCCCTCTCAAACAGCTGCTCCTGAAATATTCCATCATGCCACCTCAACTCCCACTTAGCTTCACATGCACACACTCCACCTCTTGGAAAATTTGAGGTGTAATTATCCCTTGTTTGTGGCTGTCTTTAATAGCCATGAAATCATGCAAGGTTTTTTTTATAATTAAAAATTAATTAATTAATTATTTTTAATCACGGATATTACATACTCAGACATGTTTCCCCCAAAATACTTCTTTATATGTATGCATATATACACATACATACGGGATACAAGGTTCTACACATAAAGAAAGAGAGGGAGAGAGGGGGAGAGGGAGATAGAGAGATTAGGAATTCCCGTGACTAATGTATACTAACAGTCTTGTGATTGGACAACCGCAAGGACTTTGTCGAACCCAAAATCCACACCGAATATATTGTTTTGCAGCAATAATGGGTTAAGTCTTATTTGTGCTAATCTATTTTTCAAAATTTTGAAGACAATATTGATATTTTTCTACCGTATGCCTTGTAGGTTCATAGGTGTGAATTTTTTTTTTTTGCTTGGCGCGATCCTCCAATAAGGTTGAACAGGGCAAAGGATAGAATTTAGAAGATTGTGTCAATTAGTAATTGTTGGTGCGGAAAGAGGTTCCGTTGCCACGTCGAGGTGCCACAAAGGATGCAGTCTGAGTTGGCTTCCAAGTAGATGAGGTGGGAGACAGCAAGGATGGAGTAAGGGCTGAGAGCAAGGCTACTCAGGCAGGTCGCGAGGGCTGGCAGCGCCGCACAAGCAGGGCGACGACGAACAGGGTCGACGGTCGACAATCCGAGTCAAAGGTGCAGCGTCAAGAGTCCGTTGTCGTGAATTCAAATGTCTTTCTCTCACTAAAAATCCAGAGAGAATGAGTTTTAGAGAGAGAGTGAAAATGTCAAATGAAGTAGAAGTCTTCAAATAAGCTCCAAAGTCCACTATATATAGGCACAAATGCGCGCGTGTCATCAGTCGACACGTGTCGTCCTCCGGGAGTGACACGTCGCCGGAAGGGGTCCCACAATATTGCTTGTCCGTCGAATTTTTGGTTCCCGAGTTTGTGCCGCCCTGCCCTTGCAGCGTCCCTCTGCCTGTCTGAGGAGACTGACCACACCGCGGTAGCATGGTCAGAGTAGCCCATTGCCCCAGCCTCCAGTCCAAGCCCTTACTGAATTCCACGAGATACGTCATGAGACGCGCCGAGGTCCTGATGGTGGTGAGGGTTGCCCCTACAGCCAACTGCCAGGTGGGCCGTACGCGATGCCCTCCGAGGACCTGCTCCCGTCCCGGAGTGACTCGGGGGTCATTGCCCTGGCGGTGTCAATGATCAATGGTAACATGAGCGGCCATGCTCACAGCTCAATGCTCAGAGTCCGTGGTGAGGGGTCCTTGTGCCGGGGCACTACGAACAGATCCCCCCGTGAGTCTGTCGGGCGATTGTGTCTGCGAGGGCCGGAGCCCCCGATTTATTGTGCCGGCGAGGGCCGGAGCCCCCGATTTATTGTGCCGGCGAGGGCTTTAAGGTCATGAGCCCGTCCCACCGTGAGGGCCGGAGCCCGTCGGTCGATTGTGCGGGCGAGGGCCAGAGCCCCCGGTTGATTGTGCCAGTAAGGGCTTTAGGGTAGTGAGCCCGTCCCGCCGTGAGAGTCGGAGCCCGTCCCGCCGTGAGAGTCGGAGCCCGTCGATCGATTGTGCGGGTGAGGGCCGGAGCCCCCGGTTGATTGTGCCGGCGAGGGCTTTAGGGTCATGAGCCCGTCGCGCTGCGAGGGCCGGAGCCTGTCGATCGATTGTGCGGGCGACAACATGCGTCACACGACTACTGGTGGTGAATGAGCATTGCAGAATGCGTTGAGTGAGGTGATAACAACGGTAAGCAGGTTCCCCCCCCCCCAAGGACAAGTGAGGCTGACCCCCCCCCCATTTCCAAGGAGGATGGCCGACCCCCTTTAAAGAGCGTGGCCGACCCCCTTCTTAGGGGGGTGGCCGACCCCCTTCTCAGAGGGGTGGCCGACCCCTCTTTAAAGAGGGTGGTCGACCCCCTTCCTCAGGTTGTGGCCGACCCCCTTCTTAGGGGGGTGGCCGACCTCCTTTTCATGGGGGTGGCCGACCCCTCGGAGGGGAAGTGTACTTTCAATCTCCATCTGAATGCTTAAGGCGCGGAGCGCTTTGACCGAGCAACGACGTCGAGGCACGGAGTGCTTTGACCGAGCAATGATTTTGAGGCACGGAGCGCTTTGACCGAGCAATGATGTTGAGGCACGGAGCGCTTTGACCGAACAATGACGTTGAGGCACTGAGCGTTTTGACCGAGCAATGATGTTGAGTAAATTTGACCGCCGAGCGGGTGACGTGTCGTGCCACTGGAGTCTTTTAGCGGGCCCTAAGGTGCGGTCCGGATAGGTTGTGAACATAAGCCCCCTGCGTACAGGGTGCGCGGAGGGGCAACCTGAGCGGGCATCGCACGGATAAACGATGTTGACTGCGCTCGGGGAGCGAAACATGAACTTTGTGAAAAAACGTAAATGGCGGGAAACGGGGAGCTATGAAATTTTTTGTTGACATTTGAAAATGGGTGGTTGAGATTGGATGGCCCACCCCTATAAATAGTGAAGGGATGGAGAGTTTTTGCCAAAAAAATCAATTGCACATTTTGAGCAAATGAGAGAGGAGAGAAAAAGAGAAGACGAAATGGTGAGAGAGGGAAAGCAAGTGGCCGAGGGGTCGGCCGGAGATGGGGGTCGGCGCGGCCAAGGGGGCGGGGGGGGTGGAGAGAAGGAAAGGAGGGGGAAGGGGGGAAGGGAGGAAGAAATAAGGGAAAGGGGAGGGGGGTCGGCGGGGGCAGAGGGGTCGGCCGGAAGAGGAGGGTCGGCCACCCCAGGTCGGCCAACACGGGGGAGAGAAGGGAGAAGAAGGGGAGAGGGGAGGGGGTCGGCCGGAAGAGGAGGGTCGACGGGATCTACTACCGCGGGGGGTAATAGGAAGAGAAGAAAGGAGGAGAGAAGAAAGGGGGTCGGCGGGGTCGAAGGGGTCGAGAGCTGGAGGTGGGTCGACAGGGCCAGGGGGGTCGGGAGCTGGAGGGAGGTCGATGGGGCCAAGGCCATGCCTGCCGAGCCGGTGCCCGTTCTGAAAAAAGTTGAAGCAGGAGATGTGGGCGAAACCACGATGTGGGGCGACTAGTGCAGCGCGGCCACCGCGAACTGTGACGACAGAACCGGTGCCGCCCCCCCCGATAGATGAAGCCAAAACTGCGGTAGGTGGTAAGACGGGAGTGCCACTTACATTTGATGATTCGTTGGTGATGACGTATGATCCGGACCTGGATAAGATGAACACGCAGTTAAGAGTAAAAGGGGTAGTACCGGCCGTGCCTGACCGGGAGTTGTGGAGGGAGCTGGCCGTCCGGGTAGCTGATGGTGCGTTCACAGTGCCTTGGAGTGGTGCGTCGATGGGGGAGGAGCCACGAGTGCCGTCACCGTATGTGCGGGCTCTGAGCTGGGAGGATGCGCCCGTGCCGTCACCGAGGTATGTTGTGGGGTTGTTGGTGGAGCGGGAGGATATACCCTGGGCACCTGTGGTGTTCAAGGGCCATGGTGTGATGCCGATTGGGTGGGACTTCTGGTGTGAGCATATGATGGAGGTGCCGAGGTGGTCGGCGTTGTTGCAGACGTTGGGGTTGGTGCCGGCGATTGACATTACGGCGAGGGGGCTGGAGTTGTATAGAGATACGCCTGGGATGGCCCTGTTGTTGTCGAGGTGGAGTACTCAGACACATACCTTTGTGACTGAGTTTGGAGAGATTGGGCCGACGCTGCTGGATGTGATGATGTTGACGGGGCTGCCGATGCATGGAGAGTTGGATGCGCGTGTGACGCGGCTTACTGGTGAGGAGCGGTTGTTGCAGACGCAGCTACTTGATATTTTGGCGGAGAAGAGGCAGCACCGGAAGGCGACATATAGCGGGTGGCTCCGATTGTTCTATGGCAGGCCGCAGGCGAAGTCGGGGTAGAGATTGGGCAATGTTGGCCATTTCATGATGGGGCCTTATCACAAGGACGAGCGGTACGAGATGGTGGCCTTTTTGACGATGTACTTGTCGATGTAAGTATGATGCGTTCCATTGTTTGTATGCTTGTAGATGTGATGCTAGTTGAGGTTGTGTATAATGCGTTGTCGTGTTTTTGCAGATTCGTGTTTGAAGGGACGCCGGAGGACGGCATTTCCTCGAAGGTGATTCCCCTGGCGATTCGGATGGCGCAGGGGAAGCGTGTTGGGCTAGCTCTCGTGTATCTGGGCACCGTGTATTCACGGCTGGATCAGTTTGTGAATGACGTGAAGAGGTCGCACGGGCGGTACCAAGTGGCGACGTACGTGGATTGGATGTTTCTGCAGCGGTACTTGTACGAGTGTTTTTCGGACTATCGTCCGACAGGATACCCGCTTGAGCATCCAGTACCGAGGACAAGGACAGTGATGCACGGTGGCAGATCGCGGGAGGCGGCGCTGTGGTGCAGCGGGTCACGGGCATTTGCATGGGCGGGCATCAAGAGGCTGGAGTGTCTGTTGTCACGGTTGATAGATTCGAGGGAGGCATGCGTAGCACGGCCGTACAGAGAGATGCATGCGTTATACGGAGTACCCTCCTGGTTGCACGGATAGGAGATGACGATAGACTTGACCAAGAGGGGGGGTTGCCATCGGTAGACGTTGTGCTTTTGGTGGCCTACTTTCCAGGTTGGATGCCAGTGATGACTGATGATGGCGGGAAGCCTGCAGAGAATCTGTATTACGTGGCTCGGTATTGCCCAGACCGGTTGTCGCGAACATTTGGCTATGACTTGGAGCCGTCGTGTGGGTATCGTAGCCCGTGGAGTGTGGCGACCGCATTCGGGTACATGCGGTATGACAGAGTCCGTGAGTGGCCGACACCGGTGGTAGCGTGGAGGAGGCCGGGGATAGCGGCAGTGGGGGTGGTGACGGTGGAGTATGCACGGTGGTGGGAGCGTTTGCGGGCAATTTGGGCGGAGTGGTTGGCACAGCCATCGGGGACACGGCGACTGGTTGATGTGTTTGCCTGTGACCGGGCGTTGAGTTTGATATCGATGACAGCGGCGAGGCAGGCTGGCATGCTGGTGCTAGTGACGGGGAGTGCGGTTGTGAGTTCGGAGAGGGATCCCGACGAGGAGGGCGAGGAGTCTGAGGAGGATGCCTTGGTAGAGGACCAAGGATAGGAGTCGGTGCCGAGGGTGCCAGGGGCTGGCAAGGGGCCGCTGTCGGCACTGCGAGTTGGGATGATGGAGAGTGCTCGGCAGACGAGTGCGGGCACTTCAGGCTTGCGGCTGAAAGGATCGAAGAGGCCGTGAGATGCGTCGGAGGAGCCAGTGGTTGAGGTAGGCCTGACTGTTGTCGCCTTTGATTAAATTTTGCTTATTGATGTCATATAATAAAAAGAAAGAAAAACATGTTGATATGCTAACGGTTGTTTTGGACAGGGATACGAGGGACAAGCGGTGGAGAGGGGCAGTGATGTAAATGTGGCGGTGGAGAGGGGCAGTGATGTAAATGTGGCGGTCAAGACATAGGAGGCGAGAGCGGCCGAGGTTGATGAGCCAGCAGGCGGAGATGAGCCGGTAGCGGCCGACGTGTCGGGGGTCAGGGCGAGTGGCAGGGTGAGTCAACTGCCAGATGTTGAGGAAAGGGTGGAGGATGTGTATGGTGGCTTGGTCGACGAGTCACTGATGTTTGATGCCAGTGGCTATTGGTGGACGGTCACGGCGACAGAGGCCGCGGTGGTTGAGCAGGGGGATTTGGTAGAGTTTGAGCCTGCAGTGGCGGTCCCAATTCAGGAGGTGGAGATCTCGGTGCGGCCGGTGCAGTCTGTTGTAGGGGCGTTGTCAGGGTCGGTTGTTGAGGCGAGTGCGATGTTGATGGCAATGCACTCGATGACCGTCAGTGTACAGGCAGCCGGAGGAGTGCGTGAGATGCCTGTGATGATGGTGAGTGGCACAGCAGCTGGAGAGGCGAGCAGGGGATCGTCGAGCGGCCAGGCCGACGTGGTAGTATGGGAGAATCTCCAGCTACCTTTTGAGACAGTGCGCCGGTTAGAGCTGGTGAAGGCGGCGTACCCGCAGACGTTTGAGGGGGTGATTGTGGAGAACCCGGTGCTACAGAGGTGGGTGTACTCAGGGTTTGTGGAGTGGCTGCTGCCGTTTGCGAGTGTTCCCGCGGCGGGCTGGACGACAGGGTTTATTGAACGGTCGCTAACAGAGTTCCCGGCGTTCACATCTTTAGGCGTGCAGCTAGATTGGCTGGCCGAGTTCTTTAGGTTAAGGAACGAGGGTGGTGGTGTGGGCGAGAGGATGGCCTTGGTACGTATGGAGGAGGTGCTGCTCGAGAGGCGGTGCACAGGGTTGGAGGTGGAACGGTCAGAGATCAACGAAGAGTTGGTCGTGATCGACAAAGAGGTGGCGGAGATAGAGAGGCAGCTGTCTGATTTGCAGAGACGTCTGAGTGATCTCCAGAGGCGGCGGGTGGATGTGGGGGTGCGAGAGGCCGAGCGTCTGAGGCGGCAGGCCGAGTTCGAGGCGGGATGGTCGGCACTGCAGGGTGAGCGCCAGACATTACAGGCGTTGTGTCACGACCCGAACCCACGTGTAGGCCCGCGAGCTTGGCACGTGACCGGCCGCAGACCCAAAAGACTCCAACCGAGGGCTCTGCCAGGCCTCACTCGTTATAAGACCAATATAAACTGCAGCGGAAATTAAACTTCTACAAAATCTTAACTACATTGTCATAATTACATTTTAATACAAAACTTAAGCTAAAACTCTTCATAACTCCAATTTGTCAACAACTAAAACTAAATTAACAACCTAAATATTCAGCAACTCATTCCATACAGTGTCCGAAGTTCCGCACCAAATTGTCTCTCCCTATGCTCATCACCATCACCTTACTTTCAACCTGAAATAATAAGTAAGGGATGAGCTTCCACGTGCTCAGTAAGTAATCAATGATTCAACTAGGTGGACCAAAGCATGCAGAAAATAACTCACTTTATAGTATTGCCACATTAATACATATAAAATCATAAGGTTGGTAATCATCAGGTAAAACAAAATAGAGTACATTAAACCAAAAACTGAGTATAAAATCATTAGCACAAACTCAAGAAAACCAGTTCAATCTCAACATCAGTTCAGACGATATGCTGCGGTCAGCGTACGTTCCCCCCTGACTAGGGCCCACAATCCCTACTCCACCTGGGATTAACATTATTTGGTCAGGGTATGCGCCCCCCTGACTAGGGCACACAATCCCTCCTTCATCCGGGATACATATGTGGACGCAAGGGCGCACCACGATGCAACAGTACTGTGCGTCAACGTATCGTCCCGTTGACCGGGACCCAACAATCCAACTTTCCCCCGTGGATATGGGGCACAGCAATCGAATAAACAAAAAGACCTTTTGGTTCCTCGTAAACACAATCACTCATAAATTGATGTCAAACCATTCTCACGTCCATTTTGATAGTTTTCAAGCTCTTCAATATTCACAAAATTTCAAGTACCAAAACATCTCACTTGCACTGATTATTTCAAATTCGAGTTCCATTTTAGTTTCTAGGCAAAACATCATTTACATGCTGGTCCGGTTTTTCTTTGACGAGAATAAAACACTAAAACCTTTTTGGAAATTTAAGCCAGAGCAGTTAAAAGTACTTAAAACGGTCAATGCTAATAAACAACATATTTTTAACAGTAGATAAACATATACGTTGCATATAAAAATACTAGTTGAATCAAGGGTCACTTACTTGACGCTACGCATTCCCCACATCAAAACGACGATCATGCTACTACACCTGGTCCAAAGCACTTTCAATGCCCTTCTTTTTATCTTCGTGTTCTCAGATTTACGACAACCCGAAGTATCGTCAGTTTCGACACAACATTCCTGTTGAACATGTCTTCAAGCAGATTCGATGACGTAGTCAACTGCCTGACCTTTACATATCCATCCAATATCACGCCTAGTTTACCACGTCATTCTTGGCATCTAATCACCGATGCCGAACATCCATTAATTCACCCGTTTTAGCAACCCCCAAGCAATCTTTACAACATACTGTGCACACACCCTCTGTACATCGTGTAGTGCTCCATGCACATACCCACTTAATCACCCATTTTACATGGCCGCGTAACTTAATTCCACTAATTGAATTTCACCCAAGTACTCGTCACTCGAAAATCCTTAAACCACCTCATACTCAACCTTCATTTTGCAACTGCATCACCAACGTAGACACCAACCCGTACCATACCACATGACCATACTCCCACCACCTATTACACGTACACACATCGCACGACTGCGCACACATACAAAGGATTTACACCCCGATGGGTTGCCTAGACAGCAACACGCACATGCACCTCACATGCCATGCACTCACCATTCATTCAACCCAAAAACACAATAGAACACATACCGCTATACACCCCACTTCAACCACAAAAGAACACTATATACACGTTCATAAACAAAAACATACACGCCATACGCCCACCGATTTACGCACACAAACCACCCATTTACCATCATCACAAAATCATGCACATTCCACCCACATCTATTCCATCCCAATACAAATACTAAAACCATGAACCATTGCATCCAACAGGTTTTGTCATCAATCAAGAAATTCACAATTTCTATCGATCGTCATCACAAGAGAAGACTACCCAAATCAGTTTACCCACTAATAGATCGAACCATGGGTCACCGCGACACCACAGTGCAGTGCCGTGGTGGTCCACAACTGATGTGACCGAAATTGTGACTGGCAGGGGCGCGATGGCTTTGGCGGTATAGAAGGTTACGGCCTATGTGTGGCGGCGGTTGACGGAGGCGCTGGGCGATGCATTTGGTGGAGACGTCGGTCGGAGCTGCTCATCGGTGATGGGGCTTCCATGATTCGAAAAAGGCGTTGAGCGACGGTGGGGCTCTCGTTGACATCGATTAGATGACGGTTTGGCGGTGGTAGCGGCGGCGGCGCCTTGGCAGTGAAGCGGTGGTCGTGGCTGTTGTGTTGTGGTGTATGGTATAGACGGCACCGGAGTTCATCGCCGGTGATGGGTTGCCGGATCTGGAAAAAGGCGTTGGCCAGCAATTTGGGTTGCCGGCGATAGCAACGCACGACAGCTTGCAGAGGTAGCGGCGTCTTGGCTACCGCACAGTGGTTGCGGAGGTGGGGCTCGATGGAGTCAAGGCCAGAGTTAATCGTCGGCGACGGAGAGTGGCCGGCCGTGGGGCAATCGGAGACCGGAGCCGAGCTGCCCAATTAGGGCCGGCTGTCCTCTTTCTCACTTCCTGACTTCTCTTTTTATTTTCTCTCCAGTTTCTTTCTCTCCCGTTTTCTTCTCTCTTTTTTTTTTTTTTAGCTTATTTATAATTATGCTTTCTTTTAATCTCCTCCTTTTCTTTATTCCCAATTCACTCTCTATCATTTCAAAATCCCACATTTTTCTTCATAGCTCTCTCTTTTATTTTAAAATAATCAAATAAGATCTAGACATTTACATAATAACCCTAATTTAATTATAACTTCTCGAGAGGCACCGAGTAAGTTTCGTTTGTTTCTTTATTAGACCAACTTTTTATCTATAGATACTAGTCTTATCGATTGTCACTGATAATATTGCTCAAGTCAATCGTCGCTAAAAAACTCAAAAGAACATCATTTCTAGAGATTGTCGCTAATGTAAGAATAGCCGGGTAAAACTAGGTTCAGGGTATCACACGTTGAGCTCCCATCCAGTAGCAGGTTTATTAGCTAGCTTCCGGTAGGTTTATCATAGATTTGATGTCTAGGCAGTGCCCGATAGTGGCCAACAACGTTTTATGCATTATTTACATATATATATATATTGCCGGTACATGAAGTGTAATTGCATGCTGCCTTGTTAATACTTGTCGTGGATGTATGGTACGATCGTTGTATGTTGCGATTGTGTGTTGCGCCTATTGGGTGTCTGTCGGTGTCCCTCCCCCCCCCCCCCCACCCATCTTCTTATTCTTTTTTTTATCGAGGACAAACACTTGATAACTAGAAATGAATACAAAAGTAGAGGCGAAGCATAGAGGTATGGAGTGAAAAGACTGTATGTTGATAGTGTCTGGATCAAAGAAATGTCATTACACAAAAGGAACTCGTAATAAGCAACAGAAATTACAAGCCAGTACATGTGTGTATATACACAAAATGTCACGTTAAGTGTGCTAAACTATAAGCGATGGGTCGGGGGGGGACAAGCTGCAAACTGATCATGCATAGTACTTCTTTAGATAGCGACCATTGACAGGGGCGGTAAGTTGCATGTCGTCCGGATTGAGCAGGGGGTACGAGCCATTGCTCCTGGCTGTATGTACTTCGAATGGCCCCTCCCAGTTGGGTGTGAACTTAGGAGCTGACAAATTGGCCCGTACGTGCTTGGTGGCTTGGAGGACAAGGTCGCCTTCTGCGAAGGAGCGAGGTTTGACGGTCTTCCCGTAGGCTTTGACAAGCTTCTCATGATATGCCTTCATTCGTCGCATGGCATTAGCTCTTTTTTCATCAAGGCTCTCAAGTGCCACCATTCTGGTTTCTTCCTCCCTGAGACCACTGCTGAGGGATAGACACGCCGAGGCGACTGCGATCTCGGCAGGCACTACACATTCGTCCCCGTAGACGAGGGAGAAGGGTGTGGCCTTCGTGGCTGTGTGTCTGGAAGTTCTGTAAGCCCAAAGGGCATGACTTAGCTTTTCGGACCAAGAGTTGCTCGCGTCATGGACCATGCGAGACAAAACGCGCAAAAGAGTTTTGTTAGAGGCTTCAGCCTAACCGTTGCCTTGCGGATAATAAGGAGTTGACGTGGCATGATTGATATCATCTACTTCCATGAGAGTCCGAACATCCCGATTGATGAATGGTGTGCCGTTGTCGGAGATAATACATCGGGGGATGCCGAAGCGACATATGATGTGATCGCGCAAAAAGTTGGCGATGGCGCCCCCCGTGGCTTTTCACAGAGGTATGGCTTCAACCCACTTTGTGAAACGCTCCGTTGCGACCATGATCCAAATATCACCTTTCGATGGCGGATGTATAGGGCCAATAAGGTCGAGAGCCCAAGAGTGAAACGGCCAAGGGGCCACGATCATACGAAGGTCGGATGCTGGCATGTGCATTTTGTTGGCGTGTCTCTGGCAGGGTTAACAGTGTCGTACATGAGAGATTGCGTCAGATTCCATAGTCGGCCAGTAGTACCCTAGCATGAGCAGTTCTGCATACAACTTTTGAGAGCCTTGATGTTCGCCACAAGCACCATTGTGCACTTCATTGATCACCTCGACCGCTTGGGCACCCTGCAAGCATCGTAGGGTGCGACCCGAAAATCCCTTGCGAAACAACTCGCCTTCCGTCTCAAAATACTTGACCGACTTGCGTTTGATAGATCGTGCTGAGCTGCGGTCAGATGGTAGTAGTCCATGGGATAGATATTGCAGGAAAGGCTGGCGCCAGTCATCCTTGATGTTGACGACAAGAGCTTCCATATTGTCTGGTGTGTATAGGCATTCTGAACAATCATGCTGTATATCCAAAGCATCTTTGGCCATGGATGGCCAAAAGAGGCCCATCGTTGGAGACGATGATATAGAGGTGGCCCGTCGAGGCCACAACACTTTTGATGTCCTTATTGTAGCTTGTGCTTTGCTTCTGCTGGGGCCAAACATCGGGCTAGAGTGCCTCTGTGACATCGTCTGTACAAGACGTCTCCCAACATTAAGAAATATGTGAGGGTGGAGACGGAAGCGAGTGACGGTGCCTTAAGTTGGTCGATGATCGGCTGCCTCCAATCATCGGTCATGATGTTCTTCAGGACTAGATTCAATGTTGTGCATGGTGATGTCCTCTTGATAATGGTCAGTATGCACTGTTCACCGTCAATATCTATCTTTGACGTGATTGTGGCTAAGCTGTCCGCATGTCGGTTATGGCACCTGCCGTGATGTTCATATTAGACATGGCCAAGCTGTCTCTCCAAGTGTTGTACCAAGGCACGATAAGGTGCCAAGGCTGGCTCCTTGACTGCAAACTCCTCGTCGGCCTACTTCATGATCAAGTTCGAGTCCCCTTTTACACAACGATTTAGCCCCCATGCTGATAGCTAGCATGAGACGGATAACGAGGGCCTCGAATTTAGCTTCATTGTTAGATACCGGGAATGCAAGCTTGAAGGATAGGGATGTGGTAACACCCTCTGCGTTCCGAAGGACAATGTCGGCACCTCCTTGCCGAATGGGAGCTCCATTGGGATATTTGCTAGTGGCTGAGCCGTCGAACTCAAGTGTCCACAATTCATCAACATCAAAGATCAGGGCCGTCTCTTCTCCAGGCAATTGATGTGAGGTTGGTTCATATTGTTGGCGCGGGAAGAAGGCCAAGAGGTCTGCGAGTGCTTGGCTTCGCAAAGCCGTAGGATTCTTGATTGATGGGCTGAATTCGGCCAGTAGCAGCAAGCAACGAGTAAGTCGGCCGGACAGGGCAGGGCGAGTGAGCATGTATCGTAATGGGTCAGCCTTGGTGATGAGTGTAATCTTGTGTGACAAGAAATAGTGTCTGAATTTTTGCGAGGCGTAGACCAAGGTGAAGCAATGTTTTTCGAGCTCAGAATAATTGGCATCGGGTCCCCTGATTGACCGACTGAGATAATAAACCGGGCGCTCCACTCCGTCCACTTCTTGAGCAAGTAACTCCCCTATGGATCTGGGCGTGGCGGTTAGGTAAAGCAAGAGTGGTAGACCTCATTACGGCACGACCATGGTCTGTGGTGACATGAGGACCGCCTTGATTTGTTCAAATGCTTACTATTGGGGCGCACCCCAATCCCACGGCGCGCTCTTGCGCGTCAAGTGCTGGAAGGGCGTGATAAGCTCGGCAAAGGCAGGGATGAACCTGCGAAGATAAGAAACCTTGCCGAGAAAGCTTTTTAACTGCTTGGTACTTTTGGGCGGTGGCATCTCTTGGATAGAGGCGGCCTTGGAGGGGTCAACGTCGATACCCTGTCGACTGACCAAGAAGCCGAGGAATTTGCCGGAGGAGACTCAACAGGCACATTTGAGCGGGTTCATCCGCATGTTGTATTGGCGACACCGGTCGAAGACTGTCCGAAGGTCCGTAAGATGCTCACTTTTCTTTTTAGATTTGATAATGAGGTCGTCAACATAGTCTTCCACTGTGCGGTGTATCATGTCGTGAAAGATAGCTGTCATAGCTCTCTGATAGGTAGCACCCACATTCTTGAGACCAAAAGGCATGACCTTCCAACAAAAGTTACCCATTGGGGTCCGAAAAGCTATCTTGGCACAGTCATCTGGGTTCATTCGAATTTGGTTGTAGCCGGCGAAGCCGTCCATGAAGGACAAGGTCTCGTGTCCAGCGGCAGCCTCCGTGAGCATATCAATATTGGGCAATGGAAATTCATCTTTAGGGCATGCCTTATTCAAATTGCGGAAGCCAATACAAACGCGAACCTGTCCGTTCTTCTCTTGCACAGGAACAACATTGGCCAACCAGATAGGATGAGTGATGGGTTCGATGAAGCCAGCCTGCAGAAGTCGTTTGATCTCTTGCTTGATCTTTATTTCAAGTTTGGGGCAGAAGGACCGCGAATACTGTCGAACCGGGCTGAACCCATTGGCAATGTTGAGATGGTGCGTTACCAAGGCAGGATCTAATCCAGGCATTTCGTTGTAACTCCATGCCAACACGTCGCGATATTCACGGAGGAGGGTAACCAGTCCCTCTCTTCGGCCCGGGGTGAGTTTCGTGCCAATGTAGGTCAATCGAGGTTCCTCATCCGGATCAGCCAAGTTAATTTCTTCAAGATCTTCGGCCTACGGTCAGGGGCCGTCTTCATAATAGTGCGGTGCAGCGCCCGGGGTAAGCTCGTGATCTGGCAGGCAATGCTCGGTCGTACAACACCATTCTGTCTCCGTAGGTAGGTGGGGGTCGAGGCGGTCGGGCAGCGAACCCCCCAGAGCCCTCGAACACCGTCATAATTGGTAGATGACCCTTCCGTCCTTGATGACATGCTGGAAGGTGGTTTCAAACTTGTGCTTCTTGGACTTGGGGGATGAAGGCGGGGAAATGGTAGGGACAGCAGATGGCGCTGTCGAGGTTGATGCTTTGTTTCTGTTGCTTTTCTTGGACTTGGACTTGGACTTGGGTGGCTTGTTCCTACACAGCTCGTCCCAATCTGGTAGCTTAGTGGAGTGGATGTGAGTAGCATTCTCACCATCTGCAGCCAAGTTCAGTGAAGAAGGAGGCCTCAACAAAATAAGACTCGTCACACTCAAAAAGGGCCTTGGTCGCGGGGATGGTTACTGCTACCTCATGTCCCGCAGGACCGGCCACCAGTTTCACACACTGGTGGTATGTCGAGGGAACAGCCTTGTTGATATGGATCAAAGGCCGCCCAAGCAGGAGGTGGAAGGAAGACTCGATATCTATCACATGGAAAGTGGTGTCACGACGGACTGTTCCGACCATTAGGTCGACAGTGATGTGGCCAAGAGTGGACTGGGGGCCCTGTCCAAAGCCAGTAATTTTGATGGGGTCACGGATAATCCTCATTGATGGTATGCCAGCCTGTTGCAAAGTGACGAGAGGGATGATGTTGATCGAAGCACCGCAGTCTACAAAGGCGCGGAGGAAGTCGGTGCCGTTAACAGTGCACTCAAGGTATATCGGCCGGTTGTGGTGCTCAATCGGTGGTGAGTCCTCGTCCGAAAAAATGAATGCGGTGGAAGGGATATGTCTGAGCTCGGCCTGGGCGGTGAAGCACTCGGGCCCGAGGCCTGTGGTGACCTCGATCAAGTAGTCTGAGAGATAAGTCTGCGCCGCGGGTGAAAACCCCATTTCATCAAAGAAGCCTTTGATCTTCGTCATTTGGCTAGCCGAGGACACTGGCTGGGGGGTAGGAGGTACGCGAGTAGTGATCGTAGGCGAGACTTCTGCAGAGGCTTCGGGGGCGAGCGGCTCGATGTGGTCGGTAGTAACCATGAGCACCAGATGCTCGCGGTTGTTGTTTCCCTGGTTTGGGGATGGTTCTTTCCCCACATCGTTGTTCTTTCGCAGCTGTAGGTCGCCTGACGCGACCTTCCTTGCAAAGATGGCCCGCAACGCATTGCAGTTCTTGAGAGGATGGCCGAGGGCCTGGTGGAAGGGACAGTAGTTGGGCCTAGTTCTTTCCTCGTATGTGATGGGGATCCGCACGGGTGGTAATTGGAAGTTGTTGTCGTTAACAACCCATTCTGTCAATAGCTCTTTCACCGTATTCAAATCACACGGAAAGGCAGGCGGAGTCTCCTGTTGTCGTCGTTTGTCGGGTTGTTGGTCCCCATCCAGGAACTGACGCTTAAAGCCAGTGTAATTACTGATGTTGTTGTTGCTGGTGCTGGTGCCGTTTCTCTGGGTACTGGATGGGGCTGCTGAGGCCAGCAGTGCATTCTGTGGCCGAGGCCTCTATGGTTTGATGGGCTCGACCGTCTCGTAAGTACGTCGTGCCGTTTCCTTAAGATGTCCCCATGATTTCAATTGTAAGCTCTCGAGGTGCACCCGGTAGACGTCGTTCATATTCTTGATGCATATGGGCACCAATGTCTCATCCTTACTGAAATATGTACACTCGAGGCACTTAAGATGAAAACGGTGCACATATTTGGTCAAGTCTTCGCCAGGGGCCTGGCGAATGCTGGCAATGTCCACTATGGTGACGCGCTCAGCTTCATAGTGGAATTTGTCCATGAAGAGTTGGACCATTTCATGCCATGAACGGACTATCCCCGCAAGGATCTGATGGTACCAAGTATACGCCAAGCCTGTGAGGGACTTGTGAAACTCCCTCAGCTTCAAACTATCGCCCGGTCCATATTGCTCAAATGAACCGGTGAATCTGGTTAAGTGCTCACGGGTGTTGCATTCACGTCCGTTAAAGAGCCCAAAGTGGGTTGCTTGTACTTGAGTGGATATGGTACGATGGCTATCTCATTAGCATACGGCGCGTGGCCTGTCAATTGGTCTGATGAGTTGTATGCGGAATGTTGTGACAGCCGGTGAAGAAGCACGTCAAAGTCAGCCTTGGAAACATAGTGGGAGGGCGGCTCTTCCTGGCCGACCAAAGGTTGATGGCCGGCCGGTGCTCCGCGAGCCTCGGAGTCCCCTGACAGTACAACTTGGTGGGCAGGAGCGGTTGAAGGGCGATACACGGCCGGTGTTGATGCGGGCAGGTGGAGGGTAGCATGGTTGGGCAGACGAGACAAGTCCACCACTTGGCCTATCGTTTGATGCTGCTCCATCGGGTAGGGGTTAGGCTCCATCTCAATGGATTCGTGAGTCTCCGAAGAGCTCCTTGCCGGTACATGCTGAGGCGCAGCAGCAGGGGAGACTTGTTGTAGTACTGGCCCAAGATCTGGTTGTAATATGTGTGGCAGCATCACGGGGCGCAGCGTGTCAGCTACGGGTGGGGAAGATGTCGTGAGTCCTACCACCAGGAGTCTGGAGGGTTGAGGCGGCGGTGGTCGTGACACTAGCACCTGAGTAACGTCAGGGGACGGCCCAGGTCCTGCATGCTGGACCGGTAGAACAATCTGTTACGAGGCCATCGCTTGTATGGATTTCTGCATTTCTAATATGGCAGCCATGAGTAAATCTTGAGAGTCCTATATACTGGCTATGGTGGGAGTGAACTGCTGGCTGACCGCGTTGACTGCCGCTTGCAGGTCAGGTGCGGGAGGGTCTTGGAGGCGTACAGCGCTAGTCCCCTCTTGGTCATCAAGGTGATGCTCCTCGCGGATGGTGAAGCTGAGGCCTCGGCTGGCTGGCATGGTAGCTTTCTGTTGTACATGCATGGTCGCTAGGGTGTGGCAGACTGTAACACGATGCTCACCTCCCCAGCGGAGTCACCAAATGTTGGTGCGAAAAGAGGGTTCGTTGCCACGTCGAGGTGCCACAAAGGATGCAGTCTGAGTTGGCTTCCTAGTAGATGAGGTGGGAGACAACAATGATGGAGTAAGGGCTAAGAGCAAGGCTCCTCAGGCAGGTCGCGAGGGTTGGCAGCGCCGCGCAAGCAGGGCGACGACGAACAGGAGCGACGGTCGATAATTCGAGTCAAAGGTGCAGCGTCAAGAGTCCGTTGTCGTGGATTCAAATGTCTTTCTCTCACTAGAAATCCAGAGAGAATGAGTTTTAGAGAGAGAAAGTGAAAATGTCAAATGAAGTAGAAGTCTTCAAATAAGCTCCAACGTCCACTATATGTAGGCACAAATGCACGGGTGTCATCAGTCGACACGTGTCGTCCTCCGGGAGTGACACGTCACCGGAGGGGGTCCCACAGTATTGATTGTCCGTTGAATTTGTCGGTCCCCGAGTTCGTGCCGCCCTGCACTTGCAGCGTCCCTTTGCCTGTCTAAGGAGACTGACCACACCGCGGTAGCATGGTCAGAGTAGCTCGTTGCCCCAGCCTCCAGTCTAAGCCCTTACTGAATCCCACGAGATATGTCATGACACGCGTCGAGGTCCTGGCGGCCGTGAGAGTTGCCCCTGTAGCCAATTACCAGGTGGGCCGTACGCGATGCCCTCCGAGGACCTGCTCCCGTCCCGGAGTGACCCGGGGGTCATTGCCCTGGCGGTGTCGATGATCAATGGTAACATGAGCGGCCATGCTCACAGCTCAATGCTCAGAGTCCGTGGTGAGGGGTCCTCGTGCCAGAGCACTACGAACGAAGCCCCCCGTGAGTCTGTCGGGCAATTGTGTCCGCAAGGGTCGGAGCCCATCAGTTGATGGTGCGGGGGAGGGCCGGAGCCCCCCGGTTGATGGTGCAGGCGAGGGCCGGAGCCCCCGGTTGATTGTGCCAGTGAGGGCTTCGGGCTCGTGAGCCCATCCTGCCGCGAGGGCCGGAGCCCATCAGTTGATTATGCGGGCGAGGGCTGGAGCCCCCGATTGATTGTGTCAGTGAGGGCTTTAGGGTTACGAGCCCATCCCGCCGCGAGGGCTGGAGCCCGTCGGTTGATTGTGCCCGCGAGGGCCGGAGCCCCCGGTTGATTGTGCTGGCGAGGGCTTTAGGGTCGTGAGCTCGTCCCGTCGCGAGGGCCGGAACCCGTCGGTTGATTGTGCGGGCGACAACGGGCGGCACGCGACAACTAGTGGTGAGTGAGCATTACAAAATGTGTTGAGTGAGGTGATAGCAGCGGTAAGCAGGTTCCCCCCCCCCCCCTCCCCAAGGACAAGTGAGGCCGACCCCCCCCCCCTATTTCCAAGGAGGGTGGCCGACCCCCTCACCAAGTGGGTGGCCGACCCCCTTACAAAGTGGGTGGCCGACCCCCCTTAAAGAGCGTGGCCGACCCCTCGGGGGGGAAGTGCACTTTCGATCGTCGTCTGAATGCTTAAGGCGTGGAGCGCTTTGACCGAGCAACGACGTCGAGGCACGGAGCGCTTTGACCGAGCAATGATGTTGAGGCACGGAGTGCTTTGACCGAGCAATGATGTTGAGGCACGGAGCGCTTTGACCGAACAATGACGTTGAGGCACGGAGCGTTTTGACCGAGCAATGATGTTGAGAAAATTTGACCACCGAGCGGGTGACGTGTCGTGCCACTGGAGTCTTTTAGCGGGCCCTAGGGTGCGGTCCGGATAGATTGTGAATAGTAACTAGGTGTTGCTTTTCTTGATTGGTTAAGAGGAGAAATATATTATATATAATAAGTCGTCCCGGTTTAACAAAAGATGTACTACATTATCCTTACAGACAACTAAAAATAATGGAAGCTAAACCTTGTCCATGTTTACATTATTAGATCTAAAAGCATTTAATCCATGCTTCCATGTCATAGAGACTTCCGATCTAGCCAAGTCTGGCAGTGCTAGTATTGTTGTGTATGTGGAAGGGGCTATGGTAGCAAGCACGAATAAAAGTGAGGATGCTGGTAAGATGTAAGGAATGTTAGGAAGTAATCACCAGGGCATAGCTTGATCTATTAAACCAATGTACTGAACTAAATTTGTGGCATCAATTTTAATAGCACTGAGTTATGGGCTTGCACGCAATGTATCGTGTAACTAACAGGTTTCTTAGCTTGGCTAGAGTTTGATAGGATAGTGAAAACACGACGATCCCAGCGACGGAAAAGGTGTGGACAACGCATCTTAGAGTAAGATGTTTGCCTGAATATTGTTTATTACATGTTATCGATGTATGTCCTAACGATGCCTACCTCAGGTGCATCTTAAATGTGATATGAGGGGTACCGACTACGAATTTGGCAGCCCTAAGTCGTCTATTTGATGATGGCCGCTATATGGGCGCATGCTGCTTATACCTTGGCCACCAGAAATCCCACGGAAGTAGTTTGAGAATGTAAATGAGGGGGAAAATCCACCAAATGTTGAAAGGAAATAAGTTCAAGGCTTGATTATGCAATGGGAAGATGCGGCTGAAGAAGATTCAGATTAGGACTCTTACCTCAAGTTGTTGCTTTCTCTTCATGCTAGTACTTCTATTCTTTGTGTCTCTTTGTGTTTAGTTGTGCACTTAAAATTTCTTGAATAAGTGAACCTTCATTGATCTTAAAATCATGCGCCAAGCAAATATTAATTGCTACATAATAGTAAATTCCAGAATGCGTAATACATCCAATATATATTTAACACATGAAAAATCGAAGCATGCAAATTTATGTCAACATTAGGCATCTCATTAATTGGTGCAAAGCAAATACGCTTGTTCACAGCAAAACAAGGACAGTTGCTACTTCTCTTAAATGTTCTAGTAAAACGGTAAACTTGATAAGGGTTGGACTCTCTTAGAGTCAGTGTTCCTTTTCGAAAGGCAGAATCTGAAATAGTTAATGAATCCCGCACATCTATATTTATACAATTTATAAACCTAGCTAATACAAAAGTTGTGGTGACAATAATAGTTTTATTACCAAGAGGATGGTGAAGTAGAGTGTTGTAGACTAATATGATGAGTATGTATGTCATTGTCACAAATATATTCTTCTCGCTTTTACGTTATGATGCAACTCTGAAGTTCTCTTCCAAACACACATCAACATGAAAATTACATATAATTACAGGACATAGACTTAGAATCCAAAATGGGACATTACACATGGCCCTTGAATAAAACTCAATCCGAAGTAAATGGCAAATGCATGGCATATAAGGAAACATACAACAAAATAAGTCATCCTTAGGAGGAAGAGGCCAATATCTTCCCTTTTTCTTGTTTCGCTTGAACCTGGCCAACGTTGAAAGCTGCAGTAGAAAAAGGCCCAACTTCCCACCACTCTGGCTTCATTTTAACCTCGGCATTTTTTCCAGCTGCCTTGGAAGAATCGGTAGGATGCTTCCTTATTCACGAAAGGAAAAGTTTTAGCATGACCAAAACTGCGGTCAAGAATTCGTAAGCATGACCAAAACTACGGTCAAGAATTCGTACCCCTAGCAACAACCACCCCAACAGGAGCAACCCTATCAGCCACATCTTATATAAGCCTCTGCAATAACATGATTTTCGACAATCACATCACCCCCCCCCCCCCCTAAGTCAAAAATCATGTCAACCTCGATTGGCTCTGGCCTGACGATTAGGCATGCGCATGGACCTCATCACCTCTCCAACTCTTTTGTAGCCTCTCATATTCTACCTCTTTTTCTGCTTCTAATACCATGCATCTAATATGTAGAGACACATACCCCTACAGATCAATGAAAATAACTCAGGGATGCACAATCAGCACTAAAAACAAGTATCACAAGAAACATATAACGGATGCATGTGTAGGGATATAAGGCACCACAATGAGGGAGAAGGTGGTAGGAAAAGGAACATAAACTCCAATCCAGATGAAGTGGTTATGGCATAACACAAAATTTAACTCATAATGCTATGCACAAGAAAGAGCAAAGGAAGTATCATTTCCATGACTCCACTTCAAATTAAATGAAACGTACATCTCCACCCCTTCAAAGAAATGAGAGTCCTAAATTATTCCATTGGTGTGGTCTACCTTTTGATAAGACCTAACTACCATACAATTCTTTGGTGCTATCCCTACACCAAGAATCAAGCTTTGAAAACCCCAAAAATCCGTGCTTGACATTCCCAAGCTTTGTAATAGATTGACTGATCATAATTTTCTACTACGCGAAGCTCTCTATAAAACAATGATGCGTACACTTGAAGCTTTAATGAACATTCGAGAATAAAGTAATTAATAACTTGAAGAATGCTCGCTCTCAACCAAAAGATTGCTAATGCTCTCTTTAATGATATAAAATCATGAAGATGATGAGAAAATTATCTAATCCTTGAGATTTTATGTTTCTGTAACGAATGAAGGCTTCAAAGGTTCATGTTGTATGATGAAGCCCCAAAAAAATTAGGTTTGAATAAAGCCGTTATTGGAAGACAAAATATGACTTTTCAAAAAACTAGCCGTTATTTGATCTCATAGCTATAGATAATGTAGGGCAGTAGCGGAGCTGACGGGGGGCACCAGTGGGCCAATGCCCACCTACCATTCCATAAAAAAAAAATTATATACTGTATTTCACACCCAATAATAAAAGTGCCCACCTAAAATTTTTAAAAATAATTTAAAGAAATGCCTTGTTAATCATTTTATGTGCCAAAATATTTAAAATTTTAAAAAAATAATATAAAAATTATCTTTTTAGTCAATTTAAATGCTAAATTTACACACAAATGTGTAAAGACCGAACACCAAATAAATAAAGTGAACCATAAAAAAATATATGTTTTCATTCCCAATGCCATTAACAAATTTAAAAGTCTTTCTTTTACATTCTCAACTCCCAATGCCACTACCGTCCTCTGTATAGAGACTAACAAATTAAAAAAATATGTTTTCATTCCCAAGGCCATTAACAAATTAATAAGCTCTATTTTCTCTCTCAGACTTTCACGCTCTTCCAAGTTCCAAGCAATCGGACAGTCGGAATTGGTCTATATCAGCAATCGGCAACGGCCGGCAATCGGTCTTCGGCTCTCCACTCCGCTACTAGAAATCACCAAGCTTTCTCTCTCTCAAGATTTCTCTCACGATCTTCCAAGCTTTCTTTCTCTCTGTCTCCGCTACTGGAAATCACCAATCGGCGACGGACGGTGCCTCGTCCCTTCTCCAGTTCATCGGTTGTCCCGTGGCCCTCAATGCTCAACGAGTTTTCCGGTCAGTCGCTTATTCTCCGGTCACTGTCACTCTGTCAGTCGCTCATGCAGTCATGCCTCACGGCTCACAGCACAACGACAGTCGAATTTTGACATCAAAGTTAGAAAGGTAACATACTAACATCCGTCATCGGGTATTCAGTTTTGATTACGTTTTTTTAAAATTCATTGAACAATTTTATTTTCTCAATTAGATTAGATTTTTATTTCAATTTTGCATTTGACATTTGGATGGGATTTATAGTTTAGAATCTTTAGATTGGGTATTCAGTTTTCTAGTTGGGATTTGATTGTGGCAATTGTTGCCTAGTCGTGGTGGCCAAATAACCAGATTGTTGTCTGCTCAGTAATTGTGGCCTTTGTGGGATTTGTATATTTGAGAATTGAGATTGAGATTTTTATTTCAGATTGATAAAGTGGCATGTGCTACTCGTGGTGGAAATAGAGAATTAAGTATTGGTAATTGCAATTGGGGATTAGGAATGGCCGGATGGACAAGTTGGAACTTGGAATATACTGCTGGAATTGGGAACTCTTAACCCGTGATTCTGTGAACCTGGAGAAGTGTTGCAAATTTGGAACATACTACTCAGTGCTGGACAAGTATAGCAAATTTGGAACTCTCAACCAGTCAACCTGAACCATTCGAACTCAATAAACAGTATAAATTGTACTTAGATTCATATTTCTAGTGCATAAATGTTTTACAATTTCTATATCCCAATGTATTGTTTGTATAACAATTGACAAGTTCATGGTTTGTAATTTTTGGATGGATGTATATATGACAATGACAGTGTACATTTCAGTTAGGCAGTGTATCTCCAATTTTTGTAGGGTATATGTTACAGACTTACTGTTTGCATTTGATTCTTGATTATATATGGCAGTATATATATGGCATTGTGTATTTGGCAGTCAGGCAGTGTACTGCCACTATCTCCATTCTCCAATATTCATATTACAGTGTAATATATGTCTATATATATGACAGTCATACAGTGTGTGTAGGGTATGTTATAGTGTACTTATTACACATTATTCAACCTTTGTTACAGCATATATATTAGACTATTACAGTGTAATATATACACTCTATATTTGGTTCTTGCTTATATGTTACATTATGATGTATATATTGATTCATCACTTATCTATCTTTTTTCTAATTTGTATAGGTTTCTTGTAAGTATTTGAATCATGACAATATATTTTCAAGTAGTTTCGGGTCCAATTCAATCATCTATTAATCATCAAAGTGTTGACAATGTTGATGGGCAACCTTCTTCGAAGAATTGTAGAATGGGAGGTATTCCAACGAATACCAACCCGATTGAAAATATGCCAGAGGTTAATTCAAACGTCTCTCTGAAACAATCGGAGTTAAATGCTTTGGAAGTTAACGATGGCGATGTTCCTATTTCTACTCCTAGTGTCTCGGAAATGGTTCTTCCTTCTACAAATGAAATTATTCGGAATCCGGGATTGCGGATTTAAATATGTAATTACCACCCTAATGACCAAGACCGCATTCGTAGGGAGTATCTACTAAAGGGTCCTTCTCAACCTCATAAGCATACTTTTTCACAAACAATGACCGGGAAAAAAAAGCGGCGCTTCAATAAGGCTTGGTTCAAATAATACTCAACTTGGTTGGAATATAGTGTAGCAAAATATACATGTTTTTGCCTCAATTGCTATCTTTTTAAACCAAAGAAATAGAAAGTGGTTATTCATTTGTTGTCGACGGATTCAAGAATTGGAAGAGAAGTGATAAGCTTGGAATTCATTTAGGAGGATGTTCTAGCTTTCATAACCAAGCTCGGAGAAAGTGTGAAGCTTTATTAAATGAAAAGCAATATGTTAGAACTTTCCTTCACAAGAAATCCGATCGTGATCGAAGTGAGTATCATGCATCACTTGTATGCATTAAGTATCTCTTACGACAAGGACTAGCTTTTCGACGTCATGATGAATCGGAAGACTCTAATGATCGAGGGAACTTTCTTGAACTCTTAAGGGCTCTTTCTAATAGCAATGATACTATCAAGAGCCTTGTGTTGAAAAATGCTCCCCGAAATGACAAGCTAACTTCGCCGGATATTCAAAAAGATATTGTAAGGGTTTGTGCCGCCGAAACTACCTTGGTAATTATGCAAGAGCTTGGTAGTTTCTTGTTCTCTATTTTGATTGATGAATCTTGTGATATATCAACTAAGGAGCAAATGGCCGTTGTTTTTCGCTTTGTGAATGACAAGGGCCAAGTTGTTGAATGATTCATTGGTCTTGTGCATGTTAGTGATACAAGAGTCGTGTCATTAAAGAAGAAAATTGATGATTTGCTATGTGAGCACAAACTAAGCATTGCAAGGTTGTGTGGGCAAGGTTATGATGGAGCAAGCAACATGCGAGGTGAGTTTAACGGCTAAACATTGCACTAGTTGGTGTTGCAACAAATCATGACTTGGTTGAAACTCTTTTCTTCACGTTTTCAAGTGTGGCAAACTTGGTTGGTGCTTCTTGTAAACATTGTGATATGCTTAAAGAAAAGCAAGCTACTTATGTATTGAACGCACTTCTTACTGGTGAACTTCAAAGTGGGCGAGGATTGAATCAAGAAACTATGCTTAAATGGGCGGGTGATACACGTTGGAGCTCGCATTTTGGTGCTTTGGTGAATTTGATTGTTGTCTTTTCTGCTGCTTGTGATGTAGTTGATGATATATCATGGGATGGAAGCAAGGAAAAAAAGCGTGAAGCAAGAACTTTATTGGCGATAATGCACTCTTTTGATTTTGCATTATCTCTCTTTTTGATGAAAAATATCTTGGGTATCACCAATACGTTGTCACAAGCATTACAACGTAAAGATCAAGATATAGTGAATGCCATGGATCTCGTCAAAGTCTCCAAGTTACAACTTCAAATGATGAGAGAAGATGGGTGGGATGACCTCTTTGATGAAACTTGTTAATTTTGTAACGAGCACAAGATTGTCATTCCTAATATGGATGCAGAGTTTGAACCCATCTTTCGATCCAAGCGGCACACACATGGAGTTACAAACCAACACCATTACCAAGTGCAATTGTTTTACACGGTCATTGATATGCAACTTCAAGAATTGAACAATTGTTTCAATGAAGGGAATACTGAATTACTCATTTGCATGGCAACTCTTTGTCCAAGTGATTCCTTCTCGGCTTTTGACAAGAAAAAAGTTGATTCGACTCGCCAACTTCTATCCGACCGATTTTTCAAGTATGGAACTCTTAACACTTAACTATGAGCTTGATACTTACGTCATGGATGTACGTGCTAACAATGAGTTCTCAAATGTGAAAGGTATCACGGATCTTGCGGAGAAAATGGTTGAAAGGAGAAAAATATTTTGTATCCATTAGTTTACAAGCTTATAACTTTGGCCTTAATTTTGCATGTCGCTACCGCAACTGTGGAAATGGCATTTTCTGCTTGAGCATTGTGAAGACCCGATTGCGCAATTTAATTGGAGATGAGTTTATGAATGATTGTATGATTACTTATGTCGAAAAAAAGTTGTTTGATGATATTCAAAATGATGTAATTATCAATCGCTTTCAGAAGATGCAACCTCGTCGTGGTCAATTGTAAAATTTCATGGCTCAAGTTTAATGTACAATTAATTTTTGTGATAATTTTTTCCTTGTGCCCACCTTGAATATTTATCCTGCCTCCGCCACTGATGTAGGGGCTTTATCATACACTGTGTAAACCATTTTTTTTGCTTTCGTTATACATTCAACCTCGAGCATTATCTAATTTTTCTCTTTTATCTCTTGATTTCATACTCTTAATAAAATATATTTTTTTATCAAACTATTTTTTAAAAGTGAGCAAACTTATCTCGTCATTTTATTGTACTAGAACTTCATTTGTACTCATTTCTTTTCAAGAGAGTTTCTTTATACGTGGTTGATCTTCTTAAAAAGATTGTGAGCAGATCTTGGGGTTGTTAAGTCTTGTAATATCTCTTTAATACCGGAAAAGGCTTCTTTCTTCAGGCTCAAACCATTTGATGGAGCCTCTTTGCGATATTGGTGGATGGGTGATTTCTACATAATGTCATCAAAGGTTGCATAGTAATTTTGCATGAGCTAGCGTGCAATTTTGGTCATCAATTTCCATAAAGCATGAAGCTAGAGGGTATATGTGTTGGAACTTAGGGACGGAAAAGTGTTTTAAAAAATTAGATCTGGCCCGTCCATCTGGCCAAATGGGCGGGCCGATCGCGCGGGCAACTTAGCTGAAGTTCCCTGCGCGGTCAACAGATCAGCTCTCATATATATATATATATATATATATATATATATATATATATATATAGGGAGCTGATCCATTGCCAGCGCTGGCAGGCTTGCCAGCGCTGTTTTGCCGTCCGCTACATAATGTAGCGGACGATAATTTACGTCCGCTACATTATGTAGCGGACCTGCTAGCGCTGGCAATGGATCAGCTCCCATATATATATATATATATATATATATATATATATATATATATATATATATATATATAGGGAGCTGATCCCTTGACCGCGTAGGCAAAATAGGATATCTTGCCAGCGCGATCTGGCCGTCCATCCCGAAGGGATGGACGGTCCAGATCACTTTTTTTTGCGGCGCTGTCAGTCGTCCGCTACACAGTCTCGCGGACGGAAATGTTTACCATCTTGCCCTCGCTCCCCCGTCCGCTACACAGTCTAGCGGACGACATTCTTGGGCCAACAAAAAGTAGTCCGCTACACTGTCTAGCGGACGACTGTGTCCGTCAAACCACCCACTTCCCCCTGACAGTTGTCACATCAGTCGATGCACGTCTGTTACTTTGTCGTTATCCCAGCGTCCGCAACACAGTGTAGCGGACGTTGGCAAGCATTCGAATACTTCTAAACTTCTATTCATTCCTTCTTCTCACAATCAAACTATTCCTTCTTCTCACAATCAAACTATTCCTTCTTCTCACGATCAAACCAGCGGCGTTGGCAAGTAGATCGGCGCAATTTCTTTGCAAGAAATCCTTTAATCGTCTCATCAATCACGTAAGTTCACAAACTAATCCTTACTTTGTTCATAATCTAGAGTTCATCTTGCGGCGTTGGCAAGTAGATAGGCACTATGCTAGCGTTTGTCAATGTATATACATATATATTATATATGTGTATTGCGTATTATCTGATCACATGCTAGCGCTGAATATGCTAGCGTTGTATGTTTGGGAATGTTTACGCTTCCAACCTTGCCCTCTTTCCATTATTTCAGTTGCAAAAAATGGATTTCAACCCTGGACCAGAAGATTCGTCCGTATTATATGACCAAGCATCCCATATCAGTACGCTCATATGGGATGGTGGAGTAAGATACTTATTTTATCGTTTATATCGTTTATTTTGCTTACGTATTTCAGTTGCGAACGTTGTATAGTGTTTATTTTGCTTAAATAATATTTATTAATTCGTAGGAAAGAGCACTTGTCAACACGGTAGAAGTAAGCGATAATTTCAACGCCTGGAAATTGAACAGAACCCAGAAAAGATTACTGCGTGGGATTGGGTTTGGGATTTTCACGCATGGGCAGATCTTTCAACAACTTGACCGGCACTTAATAGGTGCCCTTGTTGAAAGGTGGAGAAGTGAAACGAATACGTTTCACTTCCCTCTCGGAGAGATGACAATTACCCTAGAAGATGTAGGGTTCATCTTAGGGTTACCGGTGACGGGGCGGCCGGTAATAGCTCATCCGTCCGAAGCAACGAATAAGAGGACCGCTAGGGACTTCTTTACTTCGGTACCCCAGGATGGATTTAGCAGTGGTGGTATCAAGTTGAAGTGGTTGGTAGATACCTACGGGGTTTTGCCGGAAAACTATACGGGCCATGACCTTGTGCTGTACACACAAGCCTTCCTCTTGTGGGTGATGGGGGCAATATTATT
This sequence comes from Escallonia rubra, assembly GCA_033065855.1. Lineage (NCBI taxonomy): Eukaryota > Viridiplantae > Streptophyta > Magnoliopsida > Escalloniales > Escalloniaceae > Escallonia > Escallonia rubra. The sequence continues at coordinate 8,463 of JAVXUO010003171.1, read as the reverse complement.
CCCAACGACGTCGAAGAACACGGTCAGCGTCAAATATATACCGTTTTTGCGTAACCTGGCTGAGGTTGGGGATTATGCCTGGGGTGCAGCAACTCTTGCATACCTGTACCGAGCATTGCACAAGGCAACGAGGCCCGACTCCAAAGCGATATGTGCATGTCTCTCGCTATTGCAGGTATATCATACAATTCTTCATTACGTGCTCTTTGTTGTTTTTTTTTGTTGTTGAATGGACAATAAATGTTGACGATACTTTTTTCAATGTCTTTGCTCTCAGGTGTGGTCTTATGAACACCTTGCTACCGGCGCACCCAGGCGTAGGGACGGAACAGATAATGTGTGGCCTCGGTTGTGCGCCTGGGAGTACAGCCGGAAGGAAACCCACTACGAGAGGAGAGACGATCCCCATCACAACATTTCATACTATCGGGGGGAGCTCGACTCGTTATCTCCTGGCCAGATGCGATGGGCACCGTACAAACGTTTGGCGCGACGGGTGGGAGAGTCGTTCGTCTTCACGCTCTCCGGGTTGCAACGCACACCCCTGATCCACTTCGAGGTCGCAGAGTGGCAGCTGCCGGATCGCGCTATGCGCCATTTTGACTGCCTGCAGGGGTTGCCAGCCGGTGCGCCAGATATGAGGCTTAACAGGAACCCACCGGGTGTCGGACTGTTTGGCAGGGCGAATGCGCACGAGTTGTGCGCGCGTGAAATTGAGGTCTGGAATTCTTGGCAGGACACGCTGGCGGCCATTGTGTCGGAGCCTGACCCCGTCATCAGTATCGAACAGTACAACGAGTGGTACTACCGCATCACCCGGAGGAGAGTAGCTCCAGTAAGGTTTGAACGCGGGGAGAAGTACCACCCTAGGGGTCAGATCGATGAGCACATGGCATACAATCTGGTAAGTTGCCCAACCAGTGCTTCTAATTGAACTTGATCATTCTAAGTGTGTACGAAGTTACTTATTTATTATCTCTCTGGATGTAGGTTAATGCCTCGTTCGCCTTCTTCCAGAAGTTGAGCGAGCGGAAGGATTTGGTGGATGCCATGGGCGAGGAGCTTCGCCAACAGGCTGAAGCGTTGGCGGTTGGCTGCGGGAATTTTTTGCGGCAAGCATCGGGACAGCCAAACCCGGGAATGGGTTATCCGGGGTGGCAGCGGCCGTTTGTTCCCGAGGGATGCACCGATCCCTCGGGACAGACTTCGGGAGTGAGCCAGGGATATGGTTTTCCCTCTGTACCAGAGATGGCTGGTGATTGGGGACCGCCAAGCACCATGGGCCAGGCTCAAGCGCCGTGGGATTATTACAGTGCGCCCTCCTTCTCTTTACGATTGGATTCGGAACCCCAACCCCTCTCCCAGAGTCAAGTCACGCAAGACTGGATTTTCGGAAACATCAGTCTGCCCATTGTCCCGTGGGCAGGACCATCTATTGCCGAAGGCGGGCAATACCCCCCCGTTGACCCCCCTGAAGGAGTGCAATATCCCCCCGTCGACCCCCTCGAAGGAGTGCAATACCCCCCGGTCGACCCCCCCGAAGGAGTGCAATACCCCCCGGTCGACCCCCCCGAAGGAGTGCAATATCCCCCCGTCGACCCCCCCGAAGGAGTGCAATACCCCCCGGTCGACCCCCGAGGGCAATATCGCAAAGGGCATCCGTTGAAGCCCCTAAAGCCGCAGAAATGCCAGATAATCAGAGAGCGTTATTTTAGCGGCGTCCCGCATGACCAAGCGTTGTATAGTGTGGATCATCCGGAGGGCATGGATTACAGTTGCTCGTGGGGAGAACTGGCCTCGCTGGCTCCGGGGAGTTGGTTAGACACCGGTGTCGTCTCCACCTACGTGGAGATTCTGAGGGAAAGGTGTCGGCAGCAGCCGAGCTATCCGGCCGTTTTTCTGTTCGATGCCTTTTTTCATCAGATGCTAGTGTCTGAATGGCAGGAGTGGGTCGAACATAGGGGGAAGAAAAAGTTGGCCCACTGGAGACCGTCCTTTAACCTAGGAGCATATATTAATAGGGATAGTCCGGTGAGCGCAAGTGTTGCCGATGTGTTTCTAATCCCATTTCTAGGGCACAGCCACTGGTACTTGGTTTGCTACTCCCCAACAACTAAAGTCGTATCGGTGATCGACAGTCTCCACGACGATACTCATCAGATGCCTGTGCTGCACATGTACAAAGCCCAATTGGACGCGTTGGTAATATTACGATCGCTGTATAATTCTCTGATTCTATCTTGCCATAAATTTTAACTCGTGTCTTACGCCATTTTCTGTTTCTCGCAGAATATTTTTTGTGCAATGGTCAATCGTGCCCGTGATGTCCCCGTACCGGCGCGGCCAAATCTCAATAGGCGATTGAAGAAGAGGAGGCCCAAGCAACGTAACACTTCGGACTGCGGCGTCTTCCTTTGCATGTACATGGATTTCATTTGTCGCTCTGAGAGCCTCAAGGCGGCCGTCTGGAGCCAAGCAGAAGTTGAAGGCTATAGATATAGAATGGCTTGGCAAATTATGAAAGGCCGGCCTAGAGCGGTTAGGTTTATAGAAAATCCGGCTAATGACGAGAATCCGGCCCAACATGCGGACCCCAGTTGAAATTGTATCATAACAGTATTTTTTACATAAACCGTACGCCATTGGTGTGATTTGATTTGTGTTGATTTCTGTTGTCGTTGGTGTGATTTGATTTGTGTTATTTTTCTGATGAACGTTGTTGGTTTTTTGGCCTCATTGGGAATGATTGAAATGTGGAAAACGAAATGGTGCAAAAAAATTTTGGAAGTTTCTCTGCTGCGCCGTCCGCTACATTGTATCGCGGACGTCAAATGAAGACCAAATTTTTCTAAGTGTTGATACCAAAAGTTTCTGCTGCGCCGTCCGCTACATTGTATCGCGGACGTACAATGAAGACCAAATTTTTCTAAGTGTTGATACCAAAAGTTTCTGCTGCGCCGTCCGCTACATTGTATCGCGGACGTCAAATGAAGACCAAATTTTTCTAAGTGTTGATACCAAAAGTTTCTGCTGCGCCGTCCGCTACATTGTATCGCGGACGTACAATGAAGACCAAATTTTTCTAAGTGTTGATACCAAAAGTTTCTGCTGCGCCGTCCGCTACATTGTATCGCGGACGTACAATGAAGACCAAATTTTTCTAAGTGTTGATACCAAAAGTTTCTGCTGCGCCGTCCGCTACATTGTATCGCGGACGTCAAATGAAGACCAAATTTTTCTAAGTGTTGATACCAAAAGTTTCTGCTGCGCCGTCCGCTACATTGTATCGCGGACGTACAATGAAGACCAAATTTTTCTAAGTGTTGATACCAAAAGTTTCTGCTGCGCCGTCCGCTACATTGTATCGCGGACGTAAAATCCCTGCAATTAACCTACCATTCACTATCGAGTGTATCTCAATATATCGAGGCTATTTCAACCTACCATTCACTATCGAGGGTATCTCAATATATCGAGGCTATTTCAGTTGACACAATTAAGCGAGGAAAAATTTCGATACACAATCAACAAGAACTCAAATTATTTTATTAATCATAAATTAGGGTTCACATTGGGGGAAAGAAATTTTTTCACAAGTGCTCCGATCAAAGATTACAACTTCAAAATCCCACCACCCAAGGTGTTCAAACACTACAAAGTCCCCGAGTTCGAGGCCATGCTGGCGCACGAAGACGTTCCAACCCTCTGCGAATTGCTTTTTTTGGGGTCGGCCGGGCTTCAGCTTGATTTCAACCTGCCATGCCCCCTTGCGGCTATATAATCTTGCACTGTCATGAATTGTTGTAAATTGATTGGTGAAGGCTTCCGGTATGTCCTAACAAACACAATACACAAAAAATAGGTTAGTTTTTAACCAAAAGATTTAACACACGAAAATACAGACATAGAGGGATGGCGTACAAGTTCATTCTCAAACCCCGGCATCATGACTTTGAAAAAGTGTTTGCCTGCCAGGTGCAAGTTGCCAATAAAATCGTAGGTGGTCTCCGATCCAGAAGCCATCGAGGTCGGCGTTGAGGGGGGACGGTTTATCGCCGGAGTTGTGGATCACCTGTGGGTCGCCGGAGATGGAGGGCCTGGGCTAGATGTTCCAGACAGAGAGACTGTTATCAGATTGGACTGATAACAGCCGATTGCCCGATATGATTAATATATATCATATAGACTTATCCGCTACATTGTATAGCGGACATAAAATAAGACCAAAAGTTATGACGTCCGCTATATTATATAGCGGACATTAAAGAAGACCAAAAGTTTGCCTGCTCTAACGTCCGCTACATTGTATAGCGGACGTACAAAGACCAAAAGTTTTACTTCGATGCCACCCCTCCGCTATACAATATAGCGGACGTAAAAGACCAAAGTCAATGATGTCCGCTACATTGTATAGCGGACGGGGATTACAAAATAAAAAAAAAACTCGTAATAAAGACTTTAGATTTTATTCGATGGCCTCTCATAGGTCCATTTTAAAAAAATTCCAGTACCCGGTCGAAAAATTATCCCTCGAATATTATTACAAATGTCATAAAGTTGTACAAAAAATTAAAGGTCCACTGCAGCTTGTTCGTCCTCATCTTCGGCGTCACCTTCTTCCCCGTCTTGCAAACCCCTTGAACTTATCCCCAGTGCCTTGTAATGGTTCCGCTTGTCGTGGTCGGTCATTTTGTTGCACAATGCACACCTTCGCAGCTTTTTAGGTTGAGTTGCCGTTTCAATAGAGCTTTTCATCCGCGTAGATCTCTTGCGGCCTTTCGTTTGCGATATAATTGGATCCAACAAACGGATATCATTGTCGTCTTCCTCCTCCGGCTCGTCATCTTCTGATACCCCCGTCGTAGGCTCGGTGTCAATCGCATTGGTGACTGAAGCTGCTTCCAACTGGTCGACGATGGGCTCTTGTTGCTGAGCTACCTCGAGGAGATGTTTATAACCGACCATTGTAGCAGCACCTTTTACGGACAAACGGGTGAACATCGTCACCAGATGATTATACCGCAACGTCTCTGATTCTTCAAAGTCAGTATACGGGTGCTCCGGAAAGGAAATGGTACCGTGCAACCTGTTTGCACCTTTTGTCCACCGTGGCAAGACGTATTTATCGGGGATTGTCCTGATATTCTTCTGGGTGAAAAACCGCAGAACGTGTCTACACAGGATGCCATGGAACTCAAACTTCTTGCAAACACATGTCACCGAGTCCGTCAATGTGTCGTGGCTCACCGTATACATTCTGCGCAGCTTCTCAGGGACTAGGTCATTCACGAGCGAATAAACCTTGTACTCACGCGCAGACATTTCTGCCACCTTGTTTATACTGTATCGTCCGGATTTTCGCAGCTCTACTTGGTATAGCAAGAAGATCTCCTTCGTATAGACTTTGGCACCGTTCATCTCCAGCGGGGTCTCGAGCAACGTTCTCCTTTGTTTGTACGTTGTTGCAAAGTCGGCAGCCCTTTCTTTTACGAACAACGAAGCTACCGCTTTTTGTGCGGATGCAACGAAAGTCTTCAAATTGGTAGCTGTACCCACATAACTATCGAACGTGGCATTCATGGATTCACTCCTGCCCGTCGTTTTCATGCCCGCTGAAAAATACCTCCTCGTGTAAACGCCAATCCATTGCTCTTTGCGCTCGTACAAGTGCTGGAGCCACTCGTTGTCTTGCAATGAGTAATCCCGAACAAGCTTTTCCCACCTCTCCTCGAATTCCTCAATCGTTAACGACTTGAGGACGCACTTGTCAAAATCCTGTTTAAAGTCTTGATACTTTGCGTACACGTGATGCAGCCGTTCCGGGTATTTGTTGCTTATGTGCCAGGTGCACAAGTTGTGCCGAGTGTCTGGGAAGACGGTCGCAATAGCCTTCTTCATTGCCAAATCTTGATCGGTGATGATCACTTTGGGTGCTTTGAAGTTCATTGCTTCCAGCCACGTCCTAAACAACCATTCAAAAGAACTCTCGGTCTCGTCCCTTAACAAGGCGAACCCGAACAGGATGGAGTGATAATGATGATTGACCCCCGTGAAAGGGGCGAACGGCATCGAGTACTTGTTGGTACGGTATGTGGTGTCGAACGTCACGACATCCCCAAAATGCTTATAAGCAAGCCTCGAACGACCGTCGACCCAAAAAATTGTGCTAACTCGATGCTCGTCGTCAAGTTTATAATCGAAGGTCAACTGCGGGTCCTCCATCTGCATCCGTTTCAATAGGCTCATTGTGGCTTGAGCATCATTGAGGTCATACGCGGCTCGTCTATGGGTTCGGACCGCGTTACGAACGTCTGTCGTGTTAAAGGTCAAATTTTGAATTCCCCCAGCCTGTTCAGCAAGAACATTAATCATGTCGGTAGGTCCTAGTCGCGCATTGCTCATTGTCTGAATCAGGCTCCTTGCGACCTTACCCATCTTCTTGTGTTGATGCATCTCACTCACCTTAGAAGGGGTTACTAACGGGTGATTGTGTGCCAGTTCCAGGCTGGTAATAAGCCAATGGTCTTGTTTGGGTTTGTAGCTTACGAACATCTTGACCTGGCAATTTGTGCGCTCAAAGCAGTCCCGTCTTCTACGCGGATATCCTATTTCGTCCTCACTGTCATCATTGCCTACACATGTCTCATTTTGCACTGGGTTTCTGCTCCTATGGCACTCGTATAAGCGAGAGCATATCTTTCTCGTTATGGTGCTCGTTCTTGAAGTCTTTATTCTAATGCCAAAACCAACCCTCAATGAATACGCTCGAAAACATGCTTCAGCTTCTTCCAACGTAGCAAATGTTCGTCCTAGATACGGATCACTAGCATCTACGGGGACGTTGGAGCTCGACACGAAATCAGACATTGTGAAACAAGAGCTGTGTAGAAATAGACTACGCTTAACAATCAAATGGCATTTCTAACTGAAAATATTACCTAAAAATTAGGATGGCAAACATACGGTATGCATAATCTCAAAAGTGTCTCCAAATTAACAATTACTAATTTATTGAACATAACAAATTTAAATTAGTAAGATAAATAGACAAATTCATCATGCCAAAAAATCGAATTAAACTATAATGAATTAAATATAAAGTTAACAAATTATACCTTTTTGATGAACATCATGTCTAGAACATCACAAAAAATCTAGAGTATAAAATCACAAATTGATGAATACAGTGACAAATTTCTAGAACATCAAGAAAACTTGAAGCAAACTTACCTTGCTTGAGCGAAGCTTGAAGCAAGTGTTACTCGAAGCTTGAAGGCAGCTGAAAATGGAAGCGAGTCTGAAGGAGAAGAAAATTGTGCGGAAAGAATTGAGTAGAAGAAAATTGTGCTGAAAGAAAGGGGATGGGCAATACTGTCCGCTATACTGTGTAGCGGACAGAATTGCCGACATCAAGTCACACTTGTGTCAGACAAGTCACAATTGTGTCAGAATGACAGTCGTCCGCTGGACAGTGTAGCGGACTACTTTTTGTCGCAGGTTGTTTTCGTCCGCTAGATTGTGTAGCGGACGGGGGAGCGAGGGTAAGATGGTAAAAAGATCCGTCCGCGAGACTGTGTAGCGGACGACTGATTGCGCCGCAAAAAAAAGTGATCTGGACCGTCCATCCCTTCGGGATGGACGGCCAGATCGCGCTGGCAAGATATCCTATTTTGCCTACGCGGTCAAGGGATCAGCTCCCATATATATATATACATATACATATATACATATATAGATAGACACACACACATACACATCTATGCATACATTACATTATCAAGATCATGCGTAATACTCACAAACTCAAGATATACACAAATGAAGCATTGGTTTGTGAACTTACGTGGTTAATTGCTCGATTTAGGGGTTTCCTTGAAAGATTCAAGGGCTCAAAGACACAAAGTTCAGAGCTCTACTTGCTAGCGCCATTAGGAAGATAGTAAAAAGGGAAAAAGACTTGCAAAATTAAGGGTCGTGTCTTTTTATACCGTACATCAACTACATTATGTGGTAGACAAGAACTTTATTTCAAAAAGAGAACTGCTCTATCATCCGTCAAATAATGTAGCGGATGAAGGAGACAGATTTGGTGTGTGGCGCCGGATAAGAGCCGTTTGCTTCATAATGTAGCGAACGAGAGTTGACCTGATATGCTGTCAAATCAACTCTGGTTCACTACATTATGTAGCAGGCGGACACTATTCCAAGTAAAGGACGGGCATCGAGGGGCATTTTGGACAAAATGTTCCATCAGCTACATTATGTAGCGGACGTCTTTATTTTTTAAAAACTTTGCATTTTGTGTTTCCAAAAGCAAGTTTCAGATGGTACAGCCATACCTTTTACAAAAACACATAAATGAAATCATTGGATGACTCAAACTCTAAAAAAAAAAAGTTTGGTTGTGGTATGCTTGTCCAAAGCATATAAATTTTTTTACAAGATTAGATGGTGCAAAATCTT
>JAVXUO010001995.1:0-61680 GCA_033065855.1 Escallonia rubra | reverse complement strand
CTCTGGATGTAGGTTAATGCCTCGTTCGCCTTCTTCCAGAAGTTGAGCGAGCGGAAGGATTTGGTGGATGCCATGGGCGAGGAGCTTCGCCAACAGGCTGAAGCGTTGGCGGTTGGCTGCGGGAATTTTTTGCGGCAAGCATCGGGACAGCCAAACCCGGGAATGGGTTATCCGGGGTGGCAGCGGCCGTTTGTTCCCGAGGGATGCACCGATCCCTCGGGACAGACTTCGGGAGTGAGCCAGGGATATGGTTTTCCCTCTGTACCAGAGATGGCTGGTGATTGGGGACCGCCAAGCACCATGGGCCAGGCTGCAGCGCCGTGGGATTATTACAGTGCGCCCTCCTTCTCTTTACGATTGGATTCGGACCCTAACCCCTCTCCCAGAGTCAAGTCACGCAAGACTGGATTTTCGGAAACATCAGCTGCCCATTGTCCCGTGGGCAGGACCATCTATTGCCGAAGGCGGGCAATATCCCCCCGTCGACCCCCCCGAGGATGCAATATGACCCCCCGAAGGAGTGCAATATCCCCCCGTCGACCCCCCCGAGGAGTGCAATACCCCCCGGTCGACCCCCCCGAAGGAGTGCAATATCCCCCCGTCGACCCCCCCGAGCGAGGCAATACCCCCCGGCGACCGAGGGCAACATCGCAAGGCATCCGTTGAAGCCCCTAAAGCCGCAGAAATGCCAGATAATCAGAGAGCGTTATTTTAGCGGCGTCCCGCATGACCAAGCGTTGTATAGTGTGGATCATCCGGAGGGCATGGATTACAGTTGCTCGTGGGAAGAACTGGCCTCGCTGGCTCCGGGGAGTTGGTTAGACAACGGTGTCGTCTCCACCTACGTGGAGATTCTGAAGGAAAGGTGTCGGCAGCAGCCGAGCTATCCGGCCGTTTTTCTGTTCGATGCCTTTTTTCATCAGATGCTAGTGTCTGAATGGGACAGTGGGTCGAACATAGGGGAAGAAAAAGTTGGCTCAGTGGAGACCGTCCTTTAACCTAGGAGCATATATTAATAGGGATAGTCCGGTGAGCGCAAGTGTTGCCGATGTGTTTCTAATCCCATTTCTAGGGCACAGCCACTGGTACTTGGTTTGCTACTCCCCAACAACTAAAGTCGTATCGGTGATCGACAGTCTCCACGACGATACTCATCAGATGCCTGTGCTGCACATGTACAAAGCCCAATTGGACGCGTTGGTAATATTACGATCGCTGTATAATTCTCTGATTCTATCTTGCCATAAATTTTAACTCGTGTCTTACGCCATTTTCTGTTTCTCGCAGAATATTTTTTGTGCAATGGTCAATCGTGCCCGTGATGTCCCCGTACCGGCGCGGCCAAATCTCAATAGGCGATTGAAGAAGAGGAGGCCCAAGCAACGTAACACTTCGGACTGCGGCGTCTTCCTTTGCATGTACATGGATTTCATTTGTCGCTCTGAGAGCCTCAAGGCGGCCGTCTGGAGCCAAGCAGAAGTTGAAGGCTATAGATATAGAATGGCTTGGCAAATTATGAAAGGCCGGCCTAGAGCGGTTAGGTTTATAGAAAATCCGGCTAATGACGAGAATCCGGCCCAACATGCGGACCCCAGTTGAAATTGTATCATAACAGTATTTTTTACATAAACCGTACGCCATTGGTGTGATTTGATTTGTGTTGATTTCTGTTGTCGTTGGTGTGATTTGATTTGTGTTATTTTTCTGATGAACGTTGTTGGTTTTTCTGGCCTCATTGGGAATGATTGAAATGTGGAAAACGAAATGGTGCAAAAAAATTTTGGGAGTTTTTCTTCGTCTGCGCCGTCCGCTACATTGTATCGCGGACGTCAAATGAAGACCAAATTTTTCTAAGTGTTGATACCAAAAGTTTCTGCTGCGCCGTCCGCTACATTGTATCGCGGACGTAAAATGAAGACCAAATTTTTCTAAGTGTTGATACCAAAAGTTTCTGCTGCGCCGTCCGCTACATTGTATCGCGGACGTAAAATGAAGACCAAAATTTTTCTAAGTGTTGATACCAAAAGTTTCTGCTGCGCCGTCCGCTACATTGTATCGCGGACGTAAAATGAAGACCAAATTTTTTTGTTAAGTGTTGATACCAAAAGTTTCTGCTGCGCCGTCCGCTACATTGTATCGCGGACGTAAAATGAAGACCAAATTTTTCTAAGTGTTGATACCAAAGTTTCTGCTGCGCCGTCCGCTACATTGTATCGCGGACGTAAAATGAAGACCAAATTTTTCTAAGTGTTGATACCAAAAGTTTCTGCTGCGCCGTCCGCTACATTGTATCGCGGACGTCAAATGAAGACCAAAATTTTCTAAGTGTTGATACCAAAAGTTTCTGCTGCGCCGTCCGCTACATTGTATCGCGGACGTAAAATGAAGACCAAATTTTTCTAAGTGTTGATACCAAAAGTTTCTGCTGCGCCGTCCGCTACATTGTATCGCGGACGTACAATGAAGACAAAATTTTTCTAAGTGTTGATACCAAAAGTTTCTGCTGCGCCGTCCGCTACATTGTATCGCGGACGTAAATCCCTGGATAACCTACCATTCACTATCGAGTGTATCTCAATATATCGAGGCTATTTCAACCTACCATTCACTATCGAGGGTATCTCAATATATCGAGGCTATTTCAGTTGACACAATTAAGCGAGGAAAAATTTCGAAACACAATCAACAAGAACTCAAATTATTTTATTAATCATAAATTAGGGTTCACATTGGGGGAAAGAAATTTTTTCACAAGTGCTCCGATCAAAGATTACAACTTCAAAATCCCACCACCCAAGGTGTTCAAACACTACAAAGTCCCCGAGTTCGAGGCCATGCTGGCGCACGAAGACGTTCCAACCCTCTGCGAATTGCTTTTTTTGGGGTCGGCCGGGCTTCAGCTTGATTTCAACCTGCCATGCCCCCTTGCGGCTATATAATCTTGCACTGTCATGAATTGTTGTAAATTGATTGGTGAAGGCTTCCGGTATGTCCTAACAAACACAATACACAAAAAATAGGTTAGTTTTTAACCAAAAGATTTAACACACGAAAATACAGATATAGAGGGATGGCATACAAGTTCATTCTCAAACCCCGGCATCATGACTTTGAAAAAGTGTTTGCCTGCCAGGTGCAAGTTGCCAATAAAATCGTAGGTGGTCTCCGATCCAGAAGCCATCGAGGTCGGCGTTGAGGGGGGACGGTTTTCGCCGGAGTTGTGGATCACCTGTGGGTCGCCGGAGATGGAGGGCCTGGGCTAGATGTTCCAGACAGAGAGACTGTTATCAGATTGGACTGATAACAGCCGATTGCCCGATATGATTAATATATATCATATAGACTTATCCGCTACATTGTATAGCGGACATAAAAGAAGACCAAAAGTTATGACGTCCGCTATATTATATAGCGGACATTAAAGAAGACCAAAAGTTTGCCTGCTCCTACGTCCGCTACATTGTATAGCGGACGTACAAAGACCAAAAGTTTTACTTCGATGCCACCCCTCCGCTATACAATATAGCGGACGTAAAAGACCAAAGTCAATGATGTCCGCTACATTGTATAGCGGACGGGGATTACAAAATAAAAAAAAAACTCGTAATAAAGACTTTAGATTTTATTCGATGGCCTCTCATAGGTCCATTTTAAAAAAATTCCAGTACCCGGTCGAAAAATTATCCCTCGAATATTATTACAAATGTCATAAAGTTGTACAAAAAATTAAAGGTCCACTGCAGCTTGTTCGTCCTCATCTTCGGCGTCACCTTCTTCCCCGTCTTGCAAACCCCTTGAACTTATCCCCAGTGCCTTGTAATGGTTCCGCTTGTCGTGGTCGGTCATTTTGTTGCACAATGCACACCTTCGCAGCTTTTTAGGTTGAGTTGCCGTTTCAATAGAGCTTTTCATCCGCGTAGATCTCTTGCGGCCTTTCGTTTGCGATATAATTGGATCCAACAAACGGATATCATTGTCGTCTTCCTCCTCCGGCTCGTCATCTTCTGATACCCCCGTCGTAGGCTCGGTGTCAATCGCATTGGTGACTGAAGCTGCTTCCAACTGGTCGACGATGGGCTCTTGTTGCTGAGCTACCTCGAGGAGATGTTTATAACCGACCATTGTAGCAGCACCTTTTACGGACAAACGGGTGAACATCGTCACCAGATGATTATACCGCAACGTCTCTGATTCTTCAAAGTCAGTATACGGGTGCTCCGGAAAGGAAATGGTACCGTGCAACCTGTTTGCACCTTTTGTCCACCGTGGCAAGACGTATTTATCGGGGATTGTCCTGATATTCTTCTGGGTGAAAAACCGCAGAACGTGTCTACACAGGATGCCATGGAACTCAAACTTCTTGCAAACACATGTCACCGAGTCCGTCAATGTGTCGTGGCTCACCGTATACATTCTGCGCAGCTTCTCAGGGACTAGGTCATTCACGAGCGAATAAACCTTGTACTCACGCGTAGACATTTCTGCCACCTTGTTTATACTGTATCGTCCGGATTTTCGCAGCTCTACTTGGTATAGCAAGAAGATCTCCTTCGTATAGACTTTGGCACCGTTCATCTCCAGCGGGGTCTCGAGCAACGTTCTCCTTTGTTTGTACGTTGTTGCAAAGTCGGCAGCCCTTTCTTTTACGAACAACGAAGCTACCGCTTTTTGTGCGGATGCAACGAAAGTCTTCAAATTGGTAGCTGTACCCACATAACTATCGAACGTGGCATTCATGGATTCACTCCTGCCCGTCGTTTTCATGCCCGCTGAAAAATACCTCCTCGTGTAAACGCCAATCCATTGCTCTTTGCGCTCGTACAAGTGCTGGAGCCACTCGTTGTCTTGCAATGAGTAATCCCGAACAAGCTTTTCCCACCTCTCCTCGAATTCCTCAATCGTTAACGACTTGAGGACGCACATGTCAAAATCCTGTTTAAAGTCTTGATACTTTGCGTACACGTGATGCAGCCGTTCCGGGTATTTGTTGCTTATGTGCCAGGTGCACAAGTTGTGCCGAGTGTCTGGGAAGACGGTCGCAATAGCCTTCTTCATTGCCAAATCTTGATCGGTGATGATCACTTTGGGTGCTTTGAAGTTCATTGCTTCCAGCCACGTCCTAAACAACCATTCAAAAGAACTCTCGGTCTCGTCCCTTAACAAGGCGAACCCGAACAGGATGGAGTGATAATGATGATTGACCCCCGTGAAAGGGGCGAACGGCATCGAGTACTTGTTGGTACGGTATGTGGTGTCGAACGTCACGACATCCCCAAAATGCTTATAAGCAAGCCTCGAACGACCGTCGACCCAAAAAATTGTGCTAACTCGATGCTCGTCGTCAAGTTTATAATCGAAGGTCAACTGCGGGTCCTCCATCTGCATCCGTTTCAATAGGCTCATTGTGGCTTGAGCATCATTGAGGTCATACGCGGCTCGTCTATGGGTTCGGACCGCGTTACGAACGTCTGTCGTGTTAAAGGTCAAATTTTGAATTCCCCCAGCCTGTTCAGCAAGAACATTAATCATGTCGGTAGGTCCTAGTCGCGCATTGCTCATTGTCTGAATCAGGCTCCTTGCGACCTTACCCATCTTCTTGTGTTGATGCATCTCACTCACCTTAGAAGGGGTTACTAACGGGTGATTGTGTGCCAGTTCCAGGCTGGTAATAAGCCAATGGTCTTGTTTGGGTTTGTAGCTTACGAACATCTTGACCTGGCAATTTGTGCGCTCAAAGCAGTCCCGTCTTCTACGCGGATATCCTATTTCGTCCTCACTGTCATCATTGCCTACACATGTCTCATTTTGCACTGGGTTTCTGCTCCTATGGCACTCGTATAAGCGAGAGCATATCTTTCTCGTTATGGTGCTCGTTCTTGAAGTCTTTATTCTAATGCCAAAACCAACCCTCAATGAATACGCTCGAAAACATGCTTCAGCTTCTTCCAACGTAGCAAATGTTCGTCCTAGATACGGATCACTAGCATCTACGGGGACGTTGGAGCTCGACACGAAATCAGACATTGTGAAACAAGAGCTGTGTAGAAATAGACTACGCTTAACAATCAAATGGCATTTCTAACTGAAAATATTACCTAAAAATTAGGATGGCAAACATACGGTATGCATAATCTCAAAAGTGTCTCCAAATTAACAATTACTAATTTATTGAACATAACAAATTTAAATTAGTAAGATAAATAGACAAATTCATCATGCCATAAAATCGAATTAAACTATAATGAATTAAATATAAAGTTAACAAATTATACCTTTTTGATGAACATCATGTCTAGAACATCACAAAAAATCTAGAGTATAAAATCACAAATTGATGAATACAGTGACAAATTTCTAGAACATCAAGAAAACTTGAAGCAAACTTACCTTGCTTGAGCGAAGCTTGAAGCAAGTGTTACTCGAAGCTTGAAGGCAGCTGAAAATGGAAGCGAGTCTGAAGGAGAAGAAAATTGTGCGGAAAGAATTGAGTAGAAGAAAATTGTGCTGAAAGAAAGGGGATGGGCAATACTGTCCGCTATACTGTGTAGCGGACAGAATTGCCGACATCAAGTCACACTTGTGTCAGACAAGTCACAATTGTGTCAGAATGACAGTCGTCCGCTGGACAGTGTAGCGGACTACTTTTTGTCGCAGGTTGTTTTCGTCCGCTAGATTGTGTAGCGGACGGGGGAGCGAGGGTAAGATGGTAAAAAGATCCGTCCGCGAGACTGTGTAGCGGACGACTGACGCCGCAAAAGTGATCTGGACCGTCCATACCTTCGGGATGGACAGCCAGATCGCGCTGGCAAGATATCCTATTTTGCCTACGCGGTCAAGGGATCAGCTCCCCATATATATATATATATATATATATATATATATGGAGCTGATCCGTTGAGAGCGCTAGCAAAATAGGAGATTTTGCTAGCGCGATCTAGCCGTTCATCCTTTTTGGATGGACGGCCCAGATGTGTGTGTGTGTAATTTTTAAATGTCAATATTGCCCTTATCTTGCATCTATAAGGTATATACAATATAAAATTTTAAAAATCCTAATTTTTTAAATTAGGATTTCAACCCTAGTTCTCCTCCCACCATGCCCCCGAACCTTCCTTGGTAAGCACTCAGCCTGAAAGTTGACAAACTGGCTCGGCCCCATCGGCCTCACCCCGACGTTCACCACATTATCCCAAGCTATCTAGTTGCCTCCACCACCGTAAACATCCTCAACAACAGCACATACATAAACATTTCAAAGCTATCAAATCAGTCATAAATCTATAACATTAGTCGAGTGTATTTGTGTAGATGTGTTAACTAGAGGTGTGGTGGGTCGTGAACGGCTGATTGATGGCAATTGTGGTTTGTGGAGGTTCAATTTGAGGCAGTGGGTGAATTGGACAGGTTGTGGGCTGATTGGAGGTAGTGGTAGGCTGATTAGTGGTGGTGGAAGGCTGCTCTGGTGGTGGTTAATTGCGGTGGCTGCCGTGGTGTTGGGTAGTAGTTTGACGCATACAAGAAATCTTATACATCTTTTTCCAGATTTTAAACCACAAATTTAAATTTTCAGTTTTGTTAATTAGGTTTGTTTAATCATGATGGTTTGTTGCAAGTGATTGGAGTGAGAAAGCTATGACAATTGATTGGGGTGTTGGGGTGTGACGAGGCTAAAGAAAGGTGAGAAAACTGAAGAACACGATGATGGTGCAATTCGATTGTGGTGGTGGCCAGTTGTGGTGTGTGCGCGTCTGTGTTGCAAGTGATTGGAGTGAGAAAGCTATGACAATTGATTGGGATGTTGGGGTGTGACAAGGCTAAAGAAAGGTGAGAAAACTGAAGAACACGATGATGGTGCAATTCGATTGTGGTGGTGGCCAGTTGTGGTGTGTGCGCGTCTGTGATAGTGTGTGCATCTTTGATAGTATGTGTATGTGTGTGTCATAGCGTCTGTTGCCTGTGACAGGCAATGTGTGTGGGTGTGCGTGCGTGCGTAGCTCAAGTGTAAAAGAATTGTGGTGGTGGTAGTGGTAGTGGTGGGGGCTTTATAATGGCATTTGAAGAATTATAGTCCTAAGTGATGGGCATTCTGGTCTTTTCTTCCAAATTATTATGTATAATATTTTTGTACGGTCAACGGATATAAGTGCTATTTGTCCAAACAAATGGATATGCATGTAATTTCACCGTAACCTCAAGGACATGGGTGTAATTAATCCTATAAATTTATTATCTCTCAAAACCTTATGCCATATGCAATTTTTTCCTTCTTATTTTGATGATACATGTCTTTATTCGATGAATAATCTGGGTTATAAATTATTCTTGATAAACTTTTTTTGAGTTTGTATTTATATTACAACTGTAATGCGTATGCATATACATAAGGTGAAGAATGTGGTTTGTGAACATTATTGAAATTACTTAAGTCATTACCATTATTTGATATCAACTTCACACATTCATTTCCTAATATAGATTTCAAAAGGACACACATGCGCACGTGTACACACACACACACACACATGTATATAGAATTTTTGATGAGTAGGTGTGGTAGTATCATATAAGCCCGTGTTAAAGATAAAAGTCTTAAGGCAAATATATGCCAAATTACATGCACAACTAAATTAATAGCCTTATTGTAATACTAAGATGAATAAGGTCATGTTAGGTTAAGATAAAAGACAGCTTTAGAGTACATTGTCAAGAGAAATTTAGAGTACATTATAAACTTTTTAACGACAAAGTCAAAAAAGAAAGTATAGTTAAGATTAAGTGTAGTTTTAGACAAATTGTACGCGAAAGTTGGAATTTTAGATAGAAAAAGTTCAAAAAAGACTTGCTTTGTACTTTAATATTCAAATAAGAGATATATGAAAATTATACTCCCTCATCCCCAAATTATTTGATCATGTTTGAATTGCATGCTTATTAATGATTGAGTCATATTTTGCGAGTTTTCCATTCTACCCCAAGAGAAAGAGAGGGATGGGAGGAAGAAAGTGAGTCAGTAAAAAGAAATGGGTTGGTGAAGGATTTAATGTGGAGAGAGAAATAGAATTAAAAAAAGTATATAAAGTGTAAACATGTAAAAACACTTACATAATCTTTCTTAACTTGTGTTGCTATCCCATCTTGACTATACACATTTGGACCCCACCTATGCACACATTTGGGCCCCAACTATCTCAATCTGGCTGTGCATATTTGAACCTTGATTATCTTAATCCGGCTGCCCCATTAGGTTGCCCCAATCTGGCTGTCCCATTCGGCTACCCCTATCCGGCTGCACACATTCGGGCTTCCGCGTCCTAGCGCCATCTCCGCGACACCCATGCACTGTTTCCATGTTACGTGCCGCTGGCACCACACACTTCCGCCGTTCTCATGGGCCGTATTGCTTATAAAGTCACGCCCACTGACATTTAGTCACACTACTGCGCCTCCACGTTGGTCCATCCTTTTACCACACCATGCGCACCTTGACTTGGTCATCGAACATACTTCGACCCACGTTCTAGTGTGTGCAACATCTAAGGGGGATAGGCGACTCCTGTGGGACACTATCTCTGCCAGGGAGCCAAGTGCTATGGCATGAGGACTCCCCTCCTGTCAGGTAGGCGAGTCCTCAGGGACACTTCTTCAGCCCGTCGGGTAGACGACTCCTCAGGTAGGCAACTCTTCCAGGACACTACTTTGGCGCGCTCCGAGTGCTTCGGCATGAGGACTCACCAGCGGAAAAGACTTGCTCTCTAAGACACTATCTCTGTCAGGTGACTGCATGACTAGTCTATGTGCTTCGACACTGTGGACTTTTCATCGGCACCCCTAGGGACTATAACCCCCAAGTCACTCTGAGATATAAGTAGGTCTCTGGAGGGCATTGCGTCTAGTACACCTGGCAGTTGGGTGTCAGGCCTTCCTCACTGTTCTTAGGTCCTCAGCGTCTCTTGATGCCCTGTAGGACTTTGCAAGGGCTTTGGACTAATGGCTAGGTCAAGGGGATTCTCTGGCCATATCAGCGTTATATGGGCCAGTCTTTCCAAACAAATAGATTGACGCTGTGTGGGGCATGAATACGTGATCCGATAGTCCGTGTGAGCACCAACACCGGTGGCCCATTAGGTGACATGTCACTCCTAGAGAGTGCCACGTGTTGGTTGATGACATCATCATCTCAACCCCTGTAAAAAGGGGGCTTGAGAATTAATTAGCAGGACTCTTTTCAAGACTTCTAGAACTCACATTCACTTTCTCACTTTGAATTCTAGAGAGAGAAACACACAGAACCCTAATGCTGGACCTTGACTCTGGACCTAAGCTTCAAACTGTGACTGTTGTAGTGTATTTAAACCGCCCATCACCCTCGTAGCACTGCCTCTCCTCAGGCTCTGTCTGGGAAGCCTTTGGCCTCTGCCCTTGCTTCCTCATTGCTCTGTCCCACATCATCGTACTTAGCATCTAACTTGGACTATATTTTTCATGGCAGCTCCACGTAGGCTGCAAACTCACTTCCTTAGCATCAATTTGAAAACTGATCAATTTTTTTGGGATAACCCAAAAAGGAAATATGATCAATTTTTTAGGACAGATGGAGTAATAGACTAGATCATTACCAAAAGTAAATAAGTTGTAGGGGATATTTTGACCACCAATAATCATTGCTATAAGAAATGACCATCACTGTATAGAAGGAAACAAGATGGTTAATGAATGATACTGAAAATCCTAAGTGCTGATGTTTTGAACTTTAGTGGTGATGCTTGTAGGAAAAATGGCTAAAACTCTAAAAGTGAACAATAGATACTTTAGAAAGATCATTGAAAGCTACAACTACTAGATTTGATGCCTAAGCAATTATATGTGTCCCGCTAGATCTCTTGAGTTCACCTGATTCTTGGTTTTTAAAGATGCAACATTTGAGCTCTTAACTCATTTCGTCTTACAAACTTTGTTATACATTTATGGGCAAATTTCAAAATTGTACCCTCAACTTTACCTTTTGTAGAACTTTAGTACCCAACTTTGGAGGTATGCCAAAGGAGTACCTAATTTTGAAAAGCGTACCAAATCAGTACCTCAGCTGACGAACGACAGACACCGTTAAAAAGTCCGAGGGTTAGGACCGTCATTATGAAAAAATATATCTAAAAAACACGTGGCACTATCTTAACCGTTTGATTTTTTTATCGTCATTAATTAATCATTAAAAAATATTCAAAATTTTATCTTCCTTAATTAATCATTAAAACTCTCTCTCTCTCTCTCTCTCTCTCTCCATATAAGCCACCGTCTCCTTATCATGTCGGAGCCACCGCCGTTATCACTAAGGTTGACCCATCACCATCTGATCTGGCCCATCACCAGTGATCTCAGACCCATCACCCACCGATCTGGCCACTGCCACCTATTGCACCAGTGAACGCACCACCACCACCACCGATCTAGTGACCGCCATTACCTGCCGACATGTTTACCACCATCATCCCTGACCGCCAACGTCCAGATCAATCTCTAATCACAGCCGACTCTCATATCCATGACCGAAGACCAGCCGTCACCGGCGCGCCCAACACCATCACGACTATCACAACTCCTAAGCATCGGCATCATCACCGACGGTTGACTAAGCACCAAAATTTTGAAAACTGGGGTACTTATGATAACACAACATTTGTGCACAATCAATCTTCTCTTTTCGGGTGACACGATTTTGTAGAATCCGTGGCTTGGTTGCGGGGAGAGTTTGAATGGTACCGATTGAGCTAATTTGGGGATTCGGGAGAACCTTAATAATGGAGTGAATGCGGGGGAGACCAGACACCTACCAATTTTATTTCAAGGTTTATGTATTTTGCTTCAAGCCTTATTGTGTCCGGTGGTCGACGGTGTTGGGTTTGTGGCGTTGGTGGCCACACGGGTGTTGGATTTGTGATGGCGGCGTTGGGTTTGTGACGGCGACATGACACACGGTGGTTAGAGGCGGTGTTAGGTGACGTCAATGGTGGTGGTGGTCTGGTGGTTTTGGTGGGTGATGGTAGTGATGGGGTGACAGGTAAGAGGTATAAATCGGTAAGAGAGAGAGTGGTTTTGGTGGGTGATGGTAGTGATGGGAGTGACGGGTAAGACCGTAAGAGGTATAAATTGGTAAGAGAGAGAGAGAGTCTTCGTTTTGATTAAATTAAGGATGATAAAAAAATCAAACGGTTAAGATAGTGCCACGTGTTTTTGAGATATATTTTTCATAACGACGCTCCTCAGACTTTTTAACGGCATTCATCATCCGTCAGCTGATGTACTGATTTGATACGCATTTTAAAAGTTAGGTACTTCTTTGGCGTACCTCCAAAGTTGGGTACTAAAGCTGTACAAAACGTAAAGTTGATGGTACAGTTTTGGTATTTGTCCTACATTTATTAGTCATAACTTCTTCTAGTTAGACACTTTACTTTCTGTGAGACCCTCAACCCAAGTGACATCACCAGGCTGAGTTATCAACCATAATCACTTCTATTGAAAACCCTGTGCTGAATACAGAGCAACTACATCCTCATACTCATATATCATTAATAGACGCTCCAAATTGCGTCCTTACAAAAATTTTCTTACAAACATACATCATACTGCAGCGGAAGACTTTCAAGTCTTTAAACAACATGAAAGTATACAACCTAATATACGACTGTAGTCGTAGGACTCTTATCAACCTATCTCGCAACACATTTTTCATTCCACCATTCCTAGATGTTCTTACCTCACACAACTGATCCCCTTACTCAACTTTTCTAGCTTGTGTCTTTTTCCTTTCTAGAAGGTTCTCCTTGATCAACCTCATAGCCTGCACAATACAACATAAGGAATGAGCACAAATCGCCCAGTAAAGACAACACGAGGAGTATCGTGTACAAATGATTCAAAAGACTCGGAGGAAGAATAATCATCTCAACGATAGCAATGAATCAAGAGTAGTAAATAAATTTCAGTATCAACATAACTTGTCAAACGATAATTTTTCTTTCGTTAGACTGAGCGGCTTTGAGGCCCAATAGAACAACATTACTGCCACCTCATCATGGACAAGACTGACTGACTGACTATGCAAGTGAACAATAAAATAGGAAATTGAAAAGATAACATCAACGAAATACAAGTCATTAAAATCATTAACATCAAAAGAAAATCAAATGCAATGCAACTCAGACACGACAGACTAGACTTGACCAGACATGACAGACTCGACTCGCGCGCCCTACATCCTCTTTGCTAGTGATCATGTTTCATAGGCCATCCTCCTCATATTGATGTCCCATTTTACGGGATGTTCATCTCAGTCTCAAATAAATAGAAGAGACACTGTCAACAGGCAGGGAGCTCATTTAGAGTGCTTTCCCTAACCACGTTACAGCCATGCAACAAGACATCATTAACGGGGCGGACTAAAAGAAAATTTATTCCACCTTATGTCCTCAACAACACAGCTCAACAAGGAATACCGGATCAACAAATCAATCGATGTTCAGACATAACAACAAGTGTTCAACGTGACATCATCAACATGGCGGACTTGGGAAAAGACTACCTCAAGCCCTCAACGACGTTCTTACATAAGAGAAATGTCGACTACCAATAAGTGCCAACATTTCACAACAACATGCAACGACCTCAACAACATCATTATCAACGATATGGCGGACTCGGGAGAAGTTGCCACAAGTCCTCAATAGTGTTCTCAAAGAGAAGAGATGTCGGCTATCAATAATTGCCGGCATCTCACAACCACCACACAACAACTCCTACACAATATCATCATCGACTTCAGGTATGCTAATCGAATCAAATCATAGCATACTAGGACACGCATCATCCTCATTAAATTCTATCAACAGGGCGGACCAAGGGAATTTATTCTACCCTAAGTCCTCAACAGCACAATTCAAATATGCATATACCGGTCACAATGACTACCGGTGACCCATCATAACAACAAAAATTCAACAACACATCATCAACATGGCATGCTAATCGAACAATGAATTAGCATATCAGAACCGTATTGTCCTTACCTGATTGGCTTATAGCCGAAGCAACTCGCAATCTCTGATCGCAACGAGCTGCATCACCTACTCAAATAATACTCTGCTCGTTAGATATCATTCAACATATACGCACTCCTTATTCTACCCCTTCCCTTTTAACCGTTCATAGCGTCTTATGACAACTTGATAATCCGATCCGATAAGTGGATCCTTAATCTAGCCTTATCGATGCATTAGTGATAACAACCACCTCATTTTCAACGTATTAACACCATCTCTCACTTCCCACCATTCTGGACGCTTAATATTGCGCGTTTCCAAAAATTTAGCGCCAACCTGGCAAATTACCAAAATTCCCCTCTGATGGCCGCTACATCACCAACACCCCCAAATCAGCTTCAAAAAAACCTTTTAGGTGTTTTACAACCCTTCTGGGACTAAAAAGTCATTTGAAAAACTTTATCGAGAAAATTACCAAAATACCCCTTTTCGGGTGGCAAATTACCAAAATGCCCCTGAGTGTTCTCGGCATCAAAAAAATCTCAAAAGTGCTTTAAAACGGTATTTTAAGCCTCCTGAATTCATTCTTGAGCTAAAAAGTATTTTACATAATTTTCGCCCAAAAATCCCGAACCGACTTCCGGACCGAGCGCTTAAAAGCCCATTCGGCCAAAAATGGCTAACAACTTCGGAATGAACCAAAATACTGGGAAATGGAACTTCTCATCATCATAGAGTCCTCATAAAAATTTTGCTCAAAGCTGCGCTCGTTTGGTATTTTAAATTTCACCGCAAAGTTCCAAACTTCTCGTGTTCGTTCACCCCTTTCTTGACCTCAGAAAAATATGAAATTTTTCCACGACATAGGTCTCCTAAAAATAACTAGGGTCTCTTTTTTGTACTTTGGCTAAATCTGACCCTAACTATTTTTGTAAAATTCGGATTAGAAACTGTTTAACTAATTTCCACCTTTAGTGACAAAAAACAGTCACTATTCACATTAAACACACACTAGTTCACCTTGGACACACACATTCATCTTCTCCCTCCTTCAGCTGTCACACACACCTGGGCACATTTCTCCTTCAATCTCGCATGAATTTCTTATTTGTTTCACATTCCAATCGCTTGGTTACATCACAAACTACACATTAACACCCTAAACCCCTTTAATTTACACAATTACACCATATTGAATCCAACCCATTAACCAAATTGAAGAACACACACTAAAACACACTGAAACCCACACCCACGCACCTTAAAATCAAGCCCAATTCAAAACCCTAATTCGTTTTCTCTTTCTTTGTTGTTTTAGGGTCTTATGTCATGATTCTAACAAGAATTCATCCCAATTTCTTCATCCCCAATCAAATTCATACATAACCGAGTATACATATATGTATCTATGTCACAAACTTGAACGAATTCAACCAATTTCACAAATTGGGTTCAAGATTCATACCCTGTTAGGGTTCGGATTCAATCCTTTTTTTTTTCTCTTTCCCCTCCTTCTTCTTCTTCCTTTTCCATCTTTTTCCTTCTCCTCTTTCTTCCTTCCCGCTGCTGCTTCTGTTCTTGTTCCCAGCCATGTTCTTGAATTTGTGTTATTTCGATTTTACACCCCAAAAATTTCTTTTTATATTTTCTTCTCATGAATCTTATCCCAAAGTATTTTAAAATTTCCAGGCCTGACTCAGCTTATAGCAAGTAGGAGGTGGCCATCGTGCATGGCCTATTTCATCAGGTTATGACACATTTTGCAAAGTTTCAAATTTTGCACTTTGGCCCCTCAAGTTTTCAAAATTGTATTTTGACCCCTCGACTTTGAAAAATTACAATTTGACCCCAAAATCACCCTAACCCCTCTTTTAGCTCCCTAACACCTCATTATCATCAAAATGATACTACTTAATAAAAATATACATCCCGTTCATCATCTTTTCCAAAATTACATTTTTGCCCCTTAACTCTCCAAAATTACATTTTAACCTCCAAAACCACACTAACCCCTTATTTAGCTCCCTAATACTTCATCATCACCAACATATTGCTACTTAATAAAAATAGCACCCCTTAATTAATCAAACTTACGGTTAGATTAATTTTCGGTATTTTCCGGGGTATCACACTTTCGACAGTCCTTTTCGAGTTAAGTTTTGAACTTTTGTTAATACAACTTTTATAATTCAAACATCTTCCAAGTTCACTTCCTAGACTTATATATATGCCATGAAAACATATTACAAGGAATTAGACAACTCTAACATATACATTTAACATTAATTGTCTTTAAATACTTTCTTCGCTTTTATTATTTCACAGTCAAACTTGTACTATTTCGTGAGAATTAGATATTTGTGAAAGATGTTCGAATCTAATTACAATGTTAGTGTAAACCTAATCCTTACACACACACACACACACACACACACACACACACACACACACACACACACACACACACACACACACACACACACACACACACACACACACACACACACACACACACACACGTGTGTGCGTATATGTATACACACACATATGTATATGCGTGTGTGTGTATATATATATATATGTGTGTGTATATATATATGTGTGTGTGTGTGTATATATATATATAGACACACATACACACATATGTATGTGTGTGTGTGTATATATATATATATATGATAGCGCTAGCAAAATGGGACAAATTGCTAGCGCGATCTGGCCGTCCACAAGCGATCTGTGGACAGTCTAGATCTTTTTTTTGCATTTTTTTAAGTCAGTCCGCTACATTATGTAGCTGACAATTTTTTGACAAAAAAATACCCTTTGCCTGTTCAGCACTTTAGTTTGTCCGCTACATAATGTAGCGGACATAATATAAAAAATGGCCCCCAAAATGAGCATACACTATTTTCACTTTTAGATCTGGGTAAGACTCTCTCTCTCTCTCTCTCGGCGGCAGTTGTGTACGACGGCGGTGACAACTATGTACAATGTGTTCTTCCATGCCATCGATCATGCGTGTCCTTAAAAACTTCAGATCTGGGTAAGACTCACTTTCAGATCTGGGTAAGACTTCCTCTTCCTCCTCCTATGCCGCTATGCCGATCGGCTCCGTACCGGCCTGGCCGTGCCTGTGCCTCCAGTGAAGTCCATGCCGACAAAGTCTCGGTGGGGGAAGGATGAGGTGAACCTGTCGTTGTCGCTTCTGTCGATCCGTTACTATGAGAAGATGAATTTCAGTAAGCGAGCCAAATGAATTTGTTAATCGGATCCCAAGTTTGCGGTAGTTCGCCTTTCAATCCCTTGATTGTTGGGTTCTATGTTTGTACGAGTTATCAGATCTTAGATCTACTAAGCATGGTTGTAAAGACGAAACTATTGATAATTCGATCATGTACTGCTACTAATTATTATTGTGATTGGTCTTGTTGTTTAGATATGTGGCTTCATTGAAGAGAGAGAGAGAGAGAGATGGATATGGGTGTGTTCGTTCTTGTTGTTTGGATCTATAAAAAGAGCTAAGAATTCTACAGAGAAGACCAAGGTGTCGTATTCATTGTGGATGGCATATTGTCCGCTACATAATGTAGCGGACCAAGGTGTCCTACTCATTTTGAAAAATATAACATCTGGATATTGAAAGGTATTTTCGTCAAAAAATTGTCTGCTACATAATGTAGCGGACGGACTTAAAAAAAATGCAAATGGACCGTCCACAGATCGCGCTAGCAACTTGTCCCATTTTGCTAGCGCTATCGACGAATCAGCTCCCTATATATATATATATATATATATATATATATATATATATATATATATATATATATATATATATATGACATACACACATGTATGTATATATATACATATGTGTATTTATATACACATATGTATATATATATATACACTATGCTAATGATACATATATATATATATATATATATATATATATATATATATATATGACATACACGCACACATGTATGTATATATATACATATGTGTATTTATATACACATATGTATATATATATATACACTATGCTAATGATAATGAGAATAAGTTATAAATGAGAATTTTTTTTGCAGTGAGAGAAGACAATTATAATTCAAGTAATATTATATATGTGTTCACTTGTCGGTGTATGGTATATGAACCTACCCAACCCTAAACCATGGATTCAATCTCTTTTCTATCACACCTCTGGATCAAAAGCAGTTATGTAGTGATAATACTTGTTATGTAATCTATTGACCGCTTAAGTTCGATGGTCAGTTATGGCAAATCTGAATGTCTGTGCCAAGTCTGGTAAAGATAAATTAGTTGACTTTGGAATCACAAAACCCTTGAAGGTAAAATTTTGTCTTAAAGTTGTAGAATTGTGGCACATGTACGCATGTGAATGCTTTTCATCCATTTCTTCAATGGGTAAGGGGTTTAAATATATGGGTTTAGTGGTCTGAAGGGGTATACTATGGGGATTAAATAGCTTGGGGACCAAATTGCCGTGAGATATTAGTTCAATGAGTATTTCTGTACTTTACCCAATGAATCACAAAGCCCAATAAGGGGCATTTTAGTCTCAAGAGTATACACTAGTTGCACATGGTAAACATGTGTATGTTTTGCATCCATTTTTATTTAAGGTGAACATCCAGGAAGTGTGTGTGTGGGGGGGGGGGGGGGCAGAGGGAGAGAGAGAAAGGGAGAGAGTATTTAATATTTATCTAAGGTGAACATCGACAGAAGGGAGGGAGATAGATTATTCAATAGTTATCTAAGGTGTTTATCAAGATGAGAGAGGGATAAGGAGTTCGACGAAGACTGAGAAAGAGAGATGAGAGTTTTAGAGAAAAAGGGAGAGATAGAGGATGTGTGCTGAAGAACTAAAGAGAAAATGAAAATCATCATAAAAATTCAGGAAAACTAAGTGAGCACTCGGGCAAGAACTAATCATGGCTCTTTTGAAGCAAAATGATCTCTTAATCCATATGTTCATGTTCCTCATCAGTTTTCATGATGAACAACACATTGAGGCATGAGGACTTGTGTGTTTCCATGAAAGAATATATGTTTTTATGCATAAAAAGTTGGGGCACAAATAGGATAGCATACTATATAAGTTGTTTCTCAAAATGAAAACTTGAGGCATGAATATGGTAACAATAATCAGCTGTTCTACAGCTTTAGAACTCACGTGAATTTCTTCTACATGAATCATAAGCAACATATTTGACTTTCAAAAGTGGGCTAAACCCTATTTTGGAACTTTTGTCTCATAGTTATCGGAGTCGGCTCAAATAATGTTACAGTTAACTCTAACTATGCTATTTGCCACATTAAGCTTAATTTGGTTGTCTTCATGCTTTTGAGATTTTTGATGTCTTAACTTCTAATGACATGATGATTATGCTATATGCATTGTCTTTCCATTGGTTAAGGCGAAATGCATGTTCTTGGGTGGTAAATTACATTGGTAATCTAGCCAAGCTTGCAGAAAGCCAGGTTCCTTGTTATAAAAGTTCTTGTGTTTGTTCAGTTATACTTCTGGAGAGACAAACTCCCCTTTCCTCTATCTGCTACCATACAAAAGTTTCTACACCAGGGATGGGTGGCTTTCTTGCTACATATGCTTTCATCTATTGAATGAACATATTATGTGCATACATGGATTTCGAAGGCCTTACTAGTTACAAGAGTTAATGAGACATGGGAGGAAGGCTCGTAAGTAAGGTAATAGCCACTGTCAAGAAGGTACATAAGATGTGCAATTGGGTAACTCTCAGATATAGAAAGCGACTACCCTTTGCTCTATCGAGTTCACAATTAAGAGATCTTGGTTTGACTCTAATGTGATGTCCATGAACTTGTTTTATTAGCCTAACGTACTAACAGCCGAACCAATGCTACCAAGGTAAGTTTGGTATGAATGATCGACAATTCCTTGATTCTAATACAGTTGAGTAAATGGAT
The DNA here is from genome assembly GCA_033065855.1 of Escallonia rubra. Classification (NCBI taxonomy): domain Eukaryota; kingdom Viridiplantae; phylum Streptophyta; class Magnoliopsida; order Escalloniales; family Escalloniaceae; genus Escallonia; species Escallonia rubra. The sequence goes on along the minus strand of JAVXUO010001995.1, from coordinate 41,671 downwards.
GATTATTTCTATCAAGGTAAGGTTGGTAAAAATGATATGTCAAATGCATGTCTTGAATGGAATGCAAACATATGGTTAGGGTTGCCCATTTATTAGGCGTTTACAGAATCAAACAAAGGGAGCATGTACGAAAATAAACGTTAAATGTTGAGTCTTATGTGTTTTTTGTTAGTCTAAAGTCATAGCAAGAGTATGAATTTATATAAAGTTTGTACTAAATGTAGCAATGGTTGTTAATACAAAACTAAGTGTATGACTTTCATTCTTTAACGCCTATGCTCTGATAGTCCGGCATACCTTAAGGTATGCTAGGATTGTTATCTAAGGTGAACATTGAGAGAGAAATGGGTGAGGGAGAGGGAGAGAGGGAGAGAGAGAGAGAGAAGAGGGGGAGTGCTAAAGAACTATAGAGACGAAAAACCATTGAGCAAAGATTTAGGAAAACTGCACTCCGACAAGAACTAATCATGGCTCTTTTGAACCATAGTGATTGTTAATCCATATGGTTCTATTTTTTTATCAGTTTTCATGATGAACAACACATTGATGCATACAGATTTGTATGTTTCCATGTAAGAATATATGGCTATATGTGTGAAGAATCAAGGCACAAAAAGGGTAGCATATCACATAAGTTGTTTCATGACATGAAAACTTGAGGAATGAATAGGGTAGCAGTTGTTCTCGGCTATAGAACACACATACATGTATGTGTGTTCTATAGCACCCCTGAGTGGCCTCCTATAGTGGATGAATGAAACAATTCTAGGATCCGTGCTCTGAGAGGTGTTGAGCTGCCCACATACAACTTATCATTTCTTTTTAGAATCCCTTGAGAGAAGGAATACTCAGATGTCTGTTAGGGATCTAAGAGCAATTGTGCTATAATAACATATGTTGTTTCATCACCTTCTAGGCTAGCTTGCAGTTTTTGTTTTGAAACTGGTGTGGTAGTGAAGATGGCTGCACATGAGTGCTCTGGTTCAGATTCATGGATTCTAGATAAGCATATGCTGCCTTTTTTTCCACTCCTTTCTTGCAAGTGATTTCATAGTCCAGCCCTAGCACTTTGGTAAGCCATTTTTGCTGAATGATGGTTGTCATTTTCTACTCCAGACAGAATTTAAGGCTTTTATGATTTGTCTTGATGATGAAGTGTCCACAAGCCAAGTATTGGTACCATTTGTTGATGGCTAGCACTATAGCCAATAGTTCCTTTTCATTAGTTGATAAACCCAGTTGTCTAAGAGTTAGAGCCTTACTAAGATAGGCAATAAGCGTGTGGTCTTGCATGAGATGGCCTTAATTCCTGAGTTATAAGCATCAGTCTCCACAATGACAGGTTTAGATAAATTAAGTAGTGCCAAGACAAAAGTGGATTCCATAATTGTCTTGAGCCTATGAAAGGCTGCCTCAGCTTTAGGTCCCCAAGAGAAGGAATTTTTCTTTGTGAGAGTGGTCAATGGCTTGCTGATAACTCCATACCCTTTCACAAACTTCCTGTAGTAACCAGTCAATCCAAGAAACCCTCTAAGGGCCTTGACAATAGTGGGTCTAGGCCGAGACTGCATGCTCTTAATCTTATCTTGATAAGCTAATACCTCATTCTTAGAGATGATGTGACCGAGATATTCAATTTGTGATCTAGCAAAGTTACATTTGCTCATTTTAGCATACAAATGGTTAGTCCTCAATAGGTCCAAGACTAACTTTAGGTGTGTAAGGTGGTCATCAAAGCTGCGACTGTAAACCAATATATTGTCAAAGAATACCAATATGAACTTCCTGAGATATGGTTTAAAGACTTCATTCATTAGGGCCTGAAAAGTTGCTGGGGCATTAGTTAGCCCAAACGGCATTACCTTGAATTCGAAGTGCCCTTGGTGAGTTCTAAATGCTGTTTTGTGGATGTCTTCCTTCTTGAGCCTGATTTGGTGGTAACCTGACCGGAGATCAATCTTGGAGAATAGTTGAGCCCCATGTAATTCCTCTAAAAGTTCATCAATAATTGGGATGGGGTATCTATTCTTGATGGTAGTTATTGAGTGCTCTGTAATCAACACAGAACCTCCAGGTTCCGTCCCTCTTTTTCACCAAGAGAACATGTGATGCAAATGGACTGGAACTAGGCCTGATGATCCCTGTAGCCAGCATTTCTTCCACTAAGTTTTCAATAACTATTTTCTGTTGATGAGGGCATCTATAAGGCCTCAGATTTACCGGTTGACAGCCCTCCTTAAGGGGTATAGAGTGGTCATGGGTCCTAGAAAGAGGTAGAGATTTTTGCTCTTCAAATGCATCAAAAAATTGTGACAGAAGTTGGACCACTTGGCTTGGCAACTGTAACCCTCCACCTTCTTGGCTTTTCAGGGTGATGCAATAAATCTCCTCAATGTCATGGTTATCGAGTCCAAACCATGTTGGTTGTATGACATGACAGAAGATGCTTTGTAGGGCAGGGCTAGTGTCTTCCTAGCTCCCTCTCAATGTTATTCCTCCCGTCCTTGACCACTGTGACCTTTTGTTTCTTATGGTCAAAACTCACTTCCACCATTCATTCTACCCCCAAAACCATGTCATAGCATCCTAAGGGTAGCACTTTCATGTCAGAGCAGAAGTCATGTCCTTGCATTGACCAATTAAGTCCTTTGCAAACTGCTGTGCTTCCCACCTTGTTTCCATTGGCAATGGTGACTAAGGTGTTAGGAATTTCGGTGGTTTGGCATTAAGTTTTGATCACTGTTTTGGGGTCGATAAAGTTATGGGTTGAGCCATTGTCAATTAGGATGGTTATGGAACACAGGTTTAGGGTACCCTTGAGTCTTATGGTATTTAGGTAAGGCTGTCCTTCCATTGCATTGATGGATAGGTGGAGAGTAGAAGAGTTTTCACCTTCAGTCCACTGTTGTACAACATCCTCATAAGCGCACTCTTCTTCTTCTGAGTCTCCTTCTTGTTCAGCAACTATGAGGAACAACCTTTTGTTCTTGCATTTGTGGCCAGGGGTGAACAGTTCATCACACATGTAACAAAGGCCCTTTTCTCTTTTTAACTGTCTCTCAACATCTGTGAGCCTTTTTGTAACCCTATTAGAACCTTTCTTGGTAAAGAAGTTGTTGTTGTGGTAAGGAAGTGAGAGAGTAGTCTTTTTGGAGACAGGGGCTGTGGTTGTAGGTTGGGTTTTAGGTGCCCATGACTGTGTAGTCTTGTTCCCCTTACTCAACGTGTAGAGTTGAGACTCTTGTAATCTAGCCTTACTGTAGGCGTCTGACAAGGTGATTGGACTAAACATCTGGACCATACCCCTGATCTCACTTTTCAACCCACTCAAAAAACTCTCCACAAAGTACTCTTCCGTTAGGGTATGGTTCTTTGCCAACATTTGGGCCCTTAATTGTTCGAATTGCCCATGGTAGTCGGTCACTGTTGATGTTTATTTGATCTTATTAAATTCGTGCACAATAGTATCAAAACATTGTTCCCCAAATCTCAATGACAGATCTCTAATGAAGTCTGGCCATGCTATTGTCCCTCTACCCACTTGATAAGCCTGGAACCAGTCATTAGCTTCCCCTTCCAAATGGATTGCAGCCAGTGATACCTTGAGGTAATCATTTAGGGGTTGGAATTGGAAATACTTATGAGCCTTATTGATCCATCCTCTGGGATCAATGCCTTCAAAATTGGGAAACATGAGCTTTGGAATCATGGGCTGATTGTGTTGGTGTTGGTAGGCCCGAATATCGAGTTAAGGTATGGTCAATAGAGGTGGATATCCCATGAGGTTGTGGTTAAGGTGCGGTGGGTATGGCTATTGGTATTAAAGTAGCTGTGAGTTCAAAGGGTGATTTTCAGGCTGTTTAATTATTGGATTGAGGAAGGTGTGGGAATATGTTTGTGTAGCTGGGTTAGCCAAGCTAGATTGGTTGGTTTGAGTAGGGGCTTGAAAGGACCTCGGGTTGAGACTATCAGGGAAATTGGGTTTCTGGAAGTTTTCTGTAGGTGAGGAATGTTTACTGCTCATGCTCAAGGTAACATTGGAAAGATGGAGGGTAAGGCAATTCAGTGGAAGGTTTGGATTACTGGTCTCTCCTAGTGCCCAGTTCTTTGGTGACCCCAAAATGTGAGGATTACTGAGGGAATTCCAAGAAATTGAATCTGGGTTAGGAAGAGAATTACCTTGCTTCGAGTGCTCCTTCGAGTTTTGATGTTCCTTTTTGCCTTTGAACAATGTCTCCATAATCATGGCTAAGCCTTCCTTTACTTCTTCCATTCCAGTCTCAATACCACTTATCTTCTTAGCCTCCAACTCCAGACTGTTCACCCTCTTATCTACCATGGTCATCCTTCCATCTAGTAAACCCATTTGCATATTCACTATCTTTTGTAGAGATTCATTTGTAGAGTTGACTTCATTGAGCTTGCTGTCTGTAGATTTGATGATATCCTCAATTTGTTTCAGGCGAGTATATCTACCGTTGTAATTGTTAGTTTTGCAGGATCGATGCTCTAGATACCACTTGTTACAACCAGAGATCTATTGCTGGTGTAACTACTCGATTTATACTGATAATTTCTATAAAAGATTAATATACTAGAGAAGTTTCATAGAACAAGTAAGGAAGAAGAAGAAGAAATTGGAAGAAAGATGCCGAAATTCTCATCATGCCTCTCAACGGAATTTTTCTCTCTCCTTCTTTCCTCCAGGTGGCATTATTTCTTGCAACTGCCTAACAACCACATCAATGGGTAATAGACCATGAAATTCCTAGTTACCTTTCCTTTACTATCAACATCAAACGACTTGAAGCATTATAATATTATTATTAGGGGGCACCATTATAAGGATCTGTGTGATACCATGAATTTATTACAGTCACAGGCTTTTATAATTTACTGATGTGAGGTGTAACTCTTCTGTTCCAACGCAACGGTAATATTAGTTATTCCCAAAATACGCATGTGTGTGACCTTATCAATCCATTAATTAAGGTGAAATACATGTTCTTGGGACGTAATTACATTGGTCATCTAGTAAAGCTTGCAAAAATCCAAGTTCCTGTCTAAGAAGTTATTGCTTTCCTAGGTTTATCCTTCGTGAGCCACAAACCTCTCATTTCCTCAATATGATGCCATACGAGAGTTTCTATACTAGAGACGGGCGGCTTTCCTTGCTGCGTATGCTTTTGTCTATTAAATGAGCATCTTAAGTGGATACTGGGACTCCGAAGGCCTTACCAATCACAAGAACTAATGAGACGGGTGGAATGCTGGTATGTAAGATAATAGTCACCATCAAGAAGGTATATATGACACAATAACTTAACCTTGTAGATATAGGTAGCGGTTATCCATTGCTCTATCGAGTTAACAATCAAGAGAGCTAGGTTAGAGTTAGGAAAATATCTTCATTTGAATATTGTTGGATAACTGGATGACTAATGCTATCAAGGTAAGGGTGGTAACCAATAATTATTGTCAAATGCATGTCTTGAAGGAATGCTACAACTTGAAGGAATGCTGCAAGAGCTTGGTTAAGGTTGCCCATTTATTGGACATAGGAATCACATAAAGGGAACATATAAGAATAAATGTTAAAGGTTGAGTCTTGTGTGTATTTTGTTGGTCTAAAGTCATAACAAGAATATGAATTTAGATAAAGTTTGTATACAATAAATGTATCACTTTCATATGTCATCTTCAATGTTTACAGTCGGACAACATTTGGAAAAGCACCCAAATGAGCTTTATAGATGATTTTAATCGTTGCTGGATAGGAGGGTATGTAGGGCTTGTGTTATAAGAATTTGGTTGAAGCAAAATCTTTTATGTTCATAGACGGGTTCAAATTTATATGTTGTTTGCTTTAAATTTACATCTTCACTTGTTGAACACTACGTCATCATATACTGTGTAAATTTGTGGTAGGGTGGGGGGTGGGAAGGGCTTGAAGATAAAGAGGAACTGATCGAATCTTAAATACAATTAAGGTTGGATAGATAAACATAATCCACGAATAGCTAAGTTTTTTAGTCTCGGTACAGTCAACAATTTTATAATTAGTACTTTGTGAGTAGGGATGACAATTTAAATCCAATCCGGTGGATATCCGCCTCGCCCCGCCCCGTTAGGAGCGGGTTATTTTGACTTTGACCGGGTTATGGGGCGGGTATGATAATTTTTTTAAAAATTCGCACCGGGTTAGGGTCGGGTATGGTTCTCTGTCTAACCCGCCTCGGTATCCAACCCGTACCCGCCCCGGTATACAAACCCTAAACCATAACTAATCAGCCAATCTCGACCGTCCATCTAACATATATATATAGCTGCCCATAAATGAAAAATAAAAACCCAGAAGCAGCTGTTCTTTTCTTCTGCGTCTTCGCGCCGTTGCTGCTGCTTCCCACCCACAGTCAGGATCGGCCTCCTCACGGCCACAAACTACTCCACCTCGCCACCACCAAACCGTCCACCCACTTCCCCAACCAAACGGCGCACCAATACCTCCACCGTCTGTCCATATCTAACCTGCCAGTCTGCCATCAACAAATCGAGTAAGATGCCGGCGACGGTGCAACATCAGAGTCGTGGTGGTCCAGTTTGCCAAGTGCGAGTGCTGCGGCAACGTCGCGTCCATGAGATCTACATGGGAAGCTTAACCCTACGGCCTCTGCGGTGAGGAGGTGAAGGACAAGGTGGTGCGATTAGAGTGGTGAATCGTCTGTCAGATTTGCATACGGGCTTTTTTTAGTTCTTTCTTTTTTTACTTTTTGTCTTGAATTCTCTCTTTCCATTTGTTGGTGATGGGTGATAATGGTGTGTGTCGGTTGTGCCGTGGATAGGGGATGCCGGCGGTGCTTGGAGTAATTTTTATGTGTTCTTCTTCTATGGCTCAAGCTGTGTGGCCACGAGTAAGGAAAGATCGAGGCGGATCGGGTTTCCTAAACTACCTTAGGATCAGGGATGGTAATTCATTTTTCTGACCCGGTGCCGGGACGGGGTGGGGCGGAGTGGGGTTTCTAAATGAGCGGGGCGTGTTCGGATTTAATGAAATCCACATCCGACCCGCCCCATTGCCATCCCTATTTGTGAGCTAATAACCTCTAATATCTAATACTCTTTTGAAAATCAACTTCTCATCTTGGTGTATAATTAATAGCATCTAATAGCTCATAGTTCATATTTTCGTGGATAACATCATGTACTAAAGTTAAGCATAAAGCGAAAATATGCTCGTATAGACATATGATCGAAAACCTAAGTATATACACGTAAAATGCTGCACAGATAAGTGAAGGCGATGTATAAGACTAAAGAGAATGACGCTCTCAATTACTATTGTGCTTTACATAAAGGATCTGTTGGAGTCTGTTAGTTCCATGATTGGATAACCTAAGGTCGCGCCTTTTACTAATGATAGCAATATGTTGGTTGTGCTTTAGTGCGTGCGCGTTGAGTAGATGCTCAATAGTATATATATCCATACAAACTTATGAAGTCAATAGGGGAACTTGGATATTTGGAGTGGTATCAAAGGAGCTTAAAGTTATATAATGGACATGTTAAAGAAAGTTTCATTAAGTGAAATTCATGGAGCAAGAATACATAGGCTGAGTTACCATACATAGTAGTTCTTTACACTTACATAACTAGTCTTTGATTTGATGCTTGGATCGAAGGCTATGGCCTAAGGTGATTTGTTAATCACATGTAATTTTATACTCTGTCAAACAAGTTTTTCCAGAAAATGGGTCAAGTTTGGACCTAACTCAAACCTTTAAAAGATGTTTTTGGAGCTAATACTTTCAAATATGTTAAACTTTTTCATTAGATTTCCAACACAAATACGTGGCCCTAGTCCAATTAGTTGCAAAGAGTTATGCCTAAACACATAAGGTGCTTTTTTTAGAAAACCATTATAGTGGACTCCTTTGAAATACGATTGGCCACATCCAAGGCTGAAACCTCCCAAATAAGTGTCACAGTAGATTGCAAGTTCTTGAATTTTGAAACAGCGGTTACTTGCTTTATTTCAAATCCAACCCCAAAAATAGTTTGGTGTTTATCCTACACTATAAAAACCACATTCTAAGTCTATACTCATTATAGAAAAATCAAGTTTAAAGATTAAACTTTTCTCTATTGATCTTCATGATATTACATCATTATGGAGAACATCCTTGTAAGTCATCCTCTGATTGAGAGTGAGTATTCTTCAAGTCATGAATTTTAGGGATGGCAATTTAATTTGCAACCGATGAATATCCGACCTGCTCCAATCTGATAGAAGTCATTTTTTTTTACTATGATCAGGTTATGGGGCGGGTATAGTAATAAAATTTTAAATCCGCAGCTGGTACGGGTCAGGTTTGGTTATAACCCTACTCTGCCCCTGTATTCGACCTGCACTCGCCCCGTATATAATGTTATACTAACCTCTAAATATGATCAATCTCAACTGTCCATCTCCAGGATATAAATAGGTCACAAATCCTACCCACATTTCACTTTTTTCCTGTCTCTCTTCTCTCTATCATGTAGGGATGAGCACGGTTCGGTTTGGGGGTCAAACCGTGAACCAAACCGTTACCTCTTGGTTTGAAACATTGCGAACCAAACCAAACCAAACACCATCGGTTTGGACGGTTTAAACGGTTCGGCTTAGTCGGTTTGGATCAGTTTGTCCACTTAAAGATGACGTTATTTTTGCACACTACTAATAGAAGTTATAGTTTTTTTAAATAGCATATAATCTTGTTTCATTCAATATATAACTTCCCATTGATAAGTGAGAAAGAATGAGTAAATATAAACCAGATATTGATCACAATTTTTTTTGTGTTCTAAGTGTTGTTAATATTTTCGTTTCTTTTAACTTTCAACATTTGTTTATTTGGATTTGCTTAGTACCCTATATATGTGTAATTATCAGTGGAATGTTACTAAAAATACATTAACATATCATAGGTCGGCTCGGTTCCGTTTGGAATCAGCTTAAAAAATGTGAACCGTGAACCAAACCAAACCAAGGTCGGTTTGGAAAATGTGAAACCAAACCGTTAAGATCTTTGGACGGTTCAGATTGGATTGGTTCGGTTTGATCGGTTTGAGTGGTTTGGATCGCTTTGAACGGTTTGATGCTCACCCCTATCTCTATGTGCCGCTCAGTCCTTTCACCTCCCTCTGCACCGCACCATCATCCTCCTTGGCAAATTTCTCAAACTCCTCAACCTCGCCGTCGTTCAATGCAAACGAGAGTGAAAACCTTATGTATGGATCGATAGAAGGCTCTCCGCATCCAACGGCAGCGTGTTTCATAGCAGGATTTGCCGAAATCATCGGCAAACTTCGGTTCGAGGGGCCGTTCACATGAAAGAAGAAAACGAATCCTTTCATCGATCTTTCGAAGAAAAGCGACAAACTGAAAGGTGCTAGCTCTTGGGCACGGTAACAAAGGTACTCCGAAAAAAAAGCAATCTCCTTCTATCTGCTAGATCTCTCAAGATTTCGCTGAAGACGTTGAATATTTGATAACAAAAATGGAGTTTGGAATCCCAGTCGTCCTCCCAGGGAAATTGACTGGAGTTTGCACCTGAGGATGATGCTTTGGGCCTTATAATCGTCGTCGCTGATGTTGGAAATCAGTCTTTAGTCCTGTAATTCATGTAATCTCATTTTGTAAATTAACTTGACTTTTAAAAGTTGAAATTACTCATCTTATTTAGTTGGGATTATACTTGATCAGATTACATTTGAATTAGATTTCAGATTTCAACTAAAATTTATGTGGTTAAACTTGACCAGATTTTAGTAATTTGTGAATTAATATCTAGCAATTCAACATCTAATATCGAATAATTTCAACATATAATAATAGCCAGTAATTTGAATTTCAATAATTATTGGAAATTATTTAGACTACTGGGGCGGATTAGGGCGGGGTCGGGTTTTTTAATAGTCCGTCGGATTAGGGATGGTATTTCCAACCCTTGACCCTGTGCCGGGGCGGGGCAGAATCGTGAATTTGGACTATCAGGGCGGGTACGGATTTTATGAAATCCGCATCCGATCCGTCCCATTGTCATTCCTAATGAATTTCCTCTTCTTTCCATTTAGTAGAACTTTATTTGTACTAATCCCCTTTCAAGCATGTTTTCTTATACATATTTGATATTTGTAAAATTATTGTAATCTCGGCTTGGGGTTGTGAAGTCTTAGTGGCTTGTGTGAATTTATGGTTGGTGCTTGGTGTGCTCGAACTAAAAAAAGGTTGTTGCTAGTGGATTTAATGCCTCAAGGACTTCTTGAAAAGCTGAATGTAAGGCTTAATGATAGTTCAAGCTGAACCATTAAGTCATGGTGCCAGCTATTTCTAAGCTCTATATCTTTACTTTGTTGTAATTTACTTGCCGTGAAGTTGTTCAGTGACATGTTATAGCTGCTCAACATTGTGTAGATCACTAATCGTTCAATTTGTCAATTAGGTTGGTGGTTATGATTATTGCTCAATTGGAAATAGGATTGTATACTTTTTTAAAACAATTCAGTTCCAAGTTAATTTGTAAAAACTATATCTCCCCTATTCTCCTTTAGGGTTATTTATTGTTTTTAAGTGGTATCAAAGCCTTGACTCTTGATATTTTCGTTAGCACCAAGATATTTTAATGTTAGTATGGTTTAATGGTTTTGAGGGATTTCCACTGTTAGAATGGGATTTGAGGGTTTAATGGTTTAATGGGTCTTCATAGAATGTATAGGAGGTTGAATGAAAATAATTATGGAATCTTTAAATTATGAAATGTGAGGAGTTATGGAAGATTGTCCTTATATTCCCACCAAGTAGGTCGGTAAAAAGCTTGTTCGAAAGGATTTGAATCTTATTATGATGATAAGTATATAATAGGTACCAATGCTGAAGCTTAGAATTAGCGTAATGTGCCTTAGGCACAAACGAGCTCAATCAGCTTCTTGTGTAAAATTCGACTGAGATTATACGGATCATCCAAACTTGATGATCCTGATGATTATATGTTTTGTATCAATGCTAAAGCTAGACACAAACGAACTCAATCGAGTTTGTATAGGCGATTTGACTAAGAGTATATGAGTCGCTATTCAAGTTACTCATAAAGTGAATTCTTTTCAATGAGCCTGGAGGACAAATTTATGCTTTAGAAATAAGAACTGTTTTTAAACATTTTTCGACAAATCTCTTATGTAATTGAATAATCATTTCCCTAATATTGCTAATACATAGAAAAATTGGTAAACAAATTCTCCAATTGTAATGGAGTTTGGAATCCCAGTCGAATAATCAAGATTCCGCTGAAGATGTCGAATATTTAATAACAAAAATGGAGTTTGGAATCCCAGTTGTCCTCCCAGGGAAACTAACCGGAGGACTTGCAGTTGAGTTCGCACCTGAGGATGATGCTCTAGGCCTTATAATCATCGTCGCTGACGTTGGAATCATCGGTCTTTTGTCCTGTAATTTATGTAATCTCATTTTGTAAATTAACTTGACTTTTAAAAGTTGAAATTACTCATCTTATTTAGTTGGGATTATACTTGATCAGATTACATTTGAATTAGATTTCAAATTTCAACTAAAATTTCTGTGGTTAAACTTGATCAGATTTTAGTAATTTGTGAATTAATATCTAGCAATTCAGCATCTAATATCGAATAATTTCAGCATATAATAATAGCTAGTAATTTGAATTTCAATAGTTATTGAAAATTATTTAGACTACCAGGGCGGATCGGGGCGGGGTCGAGTTTTTTAATAGTCCGTCGGATTAGGGATGGTATTTTCATCCCTTGACCCGGTGCTGGGGCGGGGCGGGGCAGAGTCGTGAATTTGGACTATTGGGGCGGGTATGAATTTTATGAAATCCGATCCGCCCCATTGTCATTCCTAATGAATTTCCTCTTCTTTCCATTTAGTAGATTCAAGCATGTTTTCTTATACATATTTGATCTTTGTAAAATTATTGTAATCTTGGCTTGGGGTTGTGAAGTCTTAGTGGCTTGTGTGAATTTATGGTTGGTGCTTGGTGTGCTCGAACTAAAAGAAGGTTGTTACTAGTAGATTTAGTGCCTCGAGGACTTCTTGAAGAGGTGAATGTAAGGCTTGATGATAGTTCAAGCTAAACCATTAAGTCATGGTGCTAGCTATTTCTAAACTCTATCTCTTTACTTTGTTGTAATTTACTTGCCGTGAGGTTGTTCAGTGACATGTTATAGTTGCTCAACATTGTGTAGATTACTAATCGATCAATTTGTCAATTAGGTTGATGATTATGATTATTGTTCACTTGGAAATAGGATTATATACTTTTTTAAAACAATTCAGTTCCAAGTTAATTTGTAAAAACTATACCACCCCCCCCCCAACCCCATTCTCCTTTAGGGTTATTTATTATTTTTAAGTGGTATCAAAGCCTTGACTCTTGATATTTTCGTTAGCACTAAGAGATTTTAATGTTAGTATGGTTTAATGGTTTTGAGGGATTTCCACTACTAGACCTCCATATTGTAATGGGTCTTCATAGAATGTATAGAAGGTTGAATGAAAATAATTTTGGAATCTTTAAATTATGAAATGTGAGGAGTTATGGAAGATGGTCCTTATATTCCCACCAAGTAGGTCGGTAAAAAGCTTGTTCGAAAGGAAAAATTTGAATCTTATTATGATGATAAGTATATAATAGGTACCAATGCTGAAGCTTAGAATTAACTTAATGTGCCTTAGGCACAAACGAGCTCAATCAGCTTCTTGTGTGAAATTCAACTGACATTATACGAATCATCCAAACTTGATGATCCTGATAATTATTTGTTTTGTATCAATGCTTAAGCTAGACACAAACGAACTCAATCAAGTTCTTATAGGCGATTTGACTAAGAGTATATGAGTCGCTATTCAAGTCACTCATAAAGTGAATTCTTTTCGATGAGCTTGGAGGACAAATTTATGCTTTAGAAATAAGAATTGTTTTCAAACATGTTTCGACAAATCTCTTACATAATTGAATAATCATTTCCCTTATATTGCTAATACATTGACAAAATTGGTTAACAAATTCTCCAATTGTGATCTTGTGAGCATTACCAAGAGCATGAGATTTCAAAATCATCACACTCAAAAAAAGATCTCAACACTTACTCGTAGGATGACTTGAATTATTTATTGTTGACCTATGAGATGCAACTCGAATTGATACATCATCTGAATACCTTCTACCAGAACTAGCACTTACAATAAATTAGCAACTCGTGAAAAATGTTTATGTTACCTTTTGATACATGTTTATTTTTGAAAAAAATGGTCTTTTTCTAGACAACACTAGCAAAGAAAAAGGTAGGCTTTCTGAAAGTCAATACACTAGTTATGAATCCTAACATGTATTTGAGTTCGATGCACTTGTAGGTCTCGTACTCACACCGATTCATACATAAGCTTTACATCTTGAGGATAAGGTCCTAAAGCCCTAATAATCAGTCTATTGAGATTAGGCTAGTATGTTTATTTAAAAATTTCAGTCATGTAACTACTCTATTGATGGTTTTAATATATTGATGAAAATGGCCCGTAGAAACCTTACATTGCATTAATGAGAAAACTGCTTGAGAGTTTGGCCAAGATTTGTAAGTTACAACGAACTTTCTGCAAAATTGTTTTTGAAACCAAATATTCTTCCGGTTGATCGGAAGTAGCCAAAAGTTACTACACTTGCAGTTATCTTTCCCTTAACCAAAATTAAATTATACTTATTTACCACAAAAATCTTTCCAATGTGTTAGATTGATCATTAACGTCAATCAAGAAAGAGGTGATACATTTATAGAGAGTCCCATTGTAACAATCAAGCTTGAAGTGAAAAGGCTCCTTGATTTTATAATATCAGTTTTTCCACCATCGGCATGGCATGACATGACGGGAACAAAAAAGTGACACTCCACGTTAATAAGCATTAGTTGGCTTAACCCAAGGGATGAGAGAAATGACAGATGCCTTGAGGTATGACCCGTAATTCACGGGTTCCTATTTCCATATAACAGTCACAAATTGCGCTTCTACTCATAATAACAAAAAAAGAAAAGAAAAAGGAAAAAACGATTAGTTGGCTTGCTTCTTAAAACGCATTGGAATTTGTGCAATAATAAGGTTGACTTTGGGGCAAGAGGACATCTAGGGCATCCAATAAGAATGTCATAAACAGCTAGAGATAGGACATTGAAGCATAAATAACCACAGTGCTTCTGCCCTACTTCAAGAAGCCCTAATATTCGATCAACATAAAGCTACAAAATACTAAAACACAAACACAACCTTAACCCCCAACACAAGCATACTCAAAGGCCCCAACCCGAAGGAGAACAGCATCTATGCAACCACAGTGCACCGACCAAAGCAAACACCACCATGCCATACCACCAAAACCACACACCGGCCTATTACACCGAGAGCAGCCAGAGAACTCAACCCATTGCTCTAGATAAAACCCTTGGTCGCTTCTTACATTGACCGACAACGATGCACAACCACCTCACCCTTACGTTTCACCCCACTTGATGATTCAGACTCCACCCGAACCTCGTCGAGCTTGTACTGGTAAGCAGAGCTGACGTCGCCACTGGAGGAACACCTTCGCTCAATGCCTCACTTCATCGGACAAATATGCACATCCTCCTCCTCCTCCTCCGGATCAGATTTATGGCCAGAGGCCACAACCACCACATCATCTAATGCCGAAATCAAGGGCGCGAAACACCCTACCGCACCCTACTTACTACTACTAACCGCGCCAGCAATGTATTGATGTGGACTCGCTGAACTGGAACCCTCGTCCACCTTGTGCTTACCAAGTAGGAAAGCATTCTCAACCACTTCCCGTAAATAGTCTTCAAAGGGGGGACAATGGTCGAAGGTAATACATTAAGAGCAGGGAAGCAAAAAGCATTCTCAACCACTTCCCATAAACAGTCTTCAAAGGGGACAATGGTCGAAGGGAATACATTAAGAGCAGAGGCCAGAGATATAGTTTGGATGAAACCCTACAGAAGAACACCGGTCCCCTACCAACATAGCAAGTACTCCGTATTAGATAGAAATTAATGTTGGAACTTGTGCCAATTAATATTACAACTTTATACAATTCAACGGAAAAAAAACCTAGACGTAAAGCTTAGCTTGTGTTATACAACATTCAATTCCATTGAAACAAAATACGAAGATGAAGCAAATATATAGCACAAATATACCTCAAATAGGCCAAACCGGCCAAATGGATCTAAATAGATTCACACAGAAGATTTACTCTTATCGTACAAGGCTCTGGCGCAGCACTTGAATATTCGACATCAAAATTCTCCCATCGAATCCCCATATACTGAAGAAAAATGATCTTCTTTTCTTCCAATAAGCAATGATGAGAAGTGCTCTTTCCATTCAAGAGGACCCGCAAATGGCATAAGACCACATAACACCGGCAATAAAAGCAGCACACTTCCATAGAACACAAATTGCCTGATCGAATATGGACACATTGTGTTGCATTTTGATCTCCCAGAAACATTGACAGGCCCATAAAGAATGGAAAACAAAACCGACGTAAAAATGTTTGCGAAGAAATGCAACAAGCATAGAGCCTCCCAATAGAAAAGCCAATGATATCCACTACCTCCAAGTGTATCGATGCAAAATTTCCCTACGAAACCGCAGGCACCTCCTAATAGCAAGAGTATGAAAGTAATTGGCATTGTCTGCTTTGAAGTTGCTGAACGTTGCAATAGCAAATAGGCAATTACCAGGATCATAGACACACCAAACAATATACGACTTAGAACTTGCACCTGACACCTTAGAATATGAAATCCAGAGTTGAATGATGACATTGGCTTTGGAATCCACCAAGACTTTGGCTCCTGAAAAAAAAAAAAACAAGCATCATACGATAGTTCGTGCGTGCAACATGCACCCACCTATCAAAAGATGCATCAAGCGACAAAACTCACACACAAGACTACGTAAAAGGTAGGGTTATTCGCTGTTCAAATATTTTAACAAAATTGGTGATAAGACACCTAAGCAGCAATTTTCGAACTTATAATCTTGCAAAGAGGTAAAATAACAAAATCCTAGATTCAACCACAAATACGTATATGGCGAAGTGCTTACGAAGTAGCAAATCTTAGAGGACTAAGATGGACATGATTGAGGCCGTGAATTGTCAATCTATGCTCTCCCATCAATTTCAATTTCCTAAGGTAGTTCTTATAATCTTAAAAAAGGTAGGAGAGGTCTTTATTACAGCAAACCTTACGGGAGCTTAGCTCAATTTACCCAAATTAAGTGGGAAATACATTCACAACAAATCAGCATCTCAGTGAAATTTGAACCTATTCAAAGATAGTAAGGAAGTACTATAGATGAAAAGGTAGTACTTTAGATGAATTTTAGAACAAGTGAAGATAATGCTTACATCAACAGGTTTACAAGATGCAGTAGCTTCAGTAATCCTCTGCGGAGAATAATTGTAAGTACCATAAGCAAGGGAAGTCAACATGATGAATAGACCAGCAACAAGGCAATCTATGCACTTTCTAAGGAGCTCAGCATATCTTGTGTCCTCTAATTGACTTTTGAACTTTTCAGCTTTCAAGGACGCCCTAGAAATACCCATTGATAATTTAAACCTCTCCAAAAGATTTGAGGTAGAATCAAGAGCCAGCTGTGTTTCTTTCAGCTGCAACTTCCTCATGGTAAGACCTATCTCAAATGTCTTGAGGTCATTTGAACGAGCTTGCTCCATCACAGATTTTTCAAGGGTGTTAAACATGATCTGGTTAGTTGAAGATTTCCGTGCATTAGGAGAAACACAAGCCAACTGTTGGTTTGTTTGCTCATCATATATGGCAAGCTCACGGGTAATTATTTCTGTCGGCATATTCTCCTCAATCTCTTCATGAGTACTGAATCGTTCCCGAGTGGTGACATCTGGTTGGCCGTCTTTCACACCAGAATTGCGTTTAGTCTCTCTGCTGTGAGATACGCATGAATTTGGATCACAACAGCTACTTCTTTTGTTGAGATACACTAAACGTTCTGCGCCATCTTTTGAAGATTCATTGATTAATCTCAGAGTCGTTAACGTGCTCCGAAATGATTTCTCAAAGCTCCCCACAAAACAATCAAACTTATTCCCGAAAACCTGTTCCAACAACAATTAGAAAGCATCAATTTAGCACATTTGAAGTTGTGACTTATACTAACAAAGCCAGACAACGAGGATGTCACCAATTTAAGACCCGACTTACATTGGCTAAGGACTCCCTAACTGCCAGAGTGCAAATCTGCGAATGGATATATCAAAAACAACCATTGCATCAGATGCCAAACTTAGAGCATGAAAGTCAAATTACAAGCAAGAGCAAAGGAAGCATAGAAGAGTTAAACCCACCATTAATGGTGGGCTTTACCTCTCAATTCCCTTTATTTTTTACCAGATCTGCAAAAGGCGCAACACCTGGATGATCCACAGCCGAGAAAGTTACCAGCTGGGTGATTGCAGCCATCTACAACAGATCTAAATGGGCAGTAACATGCAGCGTCTGTAGAACCGTCATATTGCGCATATGGAAAGCCAAGTTCATAGATATTATGACGAGAAAGGAGAATAGTTGGCGATTGCAAAGATCCTGAGGCAAATTGCTTTAGTAGGAGAATAAAGAAAGTACCGTAGAGAGATGATCAGCAGACATCCTTTCCCCAGCCACATCTTTCCTTTCCAAGACCTAACATCAACATGAATGAAGTACCATATTATCAACCAAAATTGATTAATAGTAGTTGAAAGTGGAAAAAGGAACAAAGGGATCAGGAGAATATGTTACATGGTCGACCGGGGTGTTGTCAAAACCTTAGTAGCAGGAAACTACTCATATGGTGACGCTTCTCTCTTGGAAACTCACTTTTGCGATCCCAAGATAAGAGCTTCATGGGATCATGTCCGAAGCTAACATGGGAACTCGATCCCGTAAGCAAGGCAGAGATGCATGGAACAAGTGAGAGAGTACCTGAAAATCATGCCCTTTTTCGACTCATTCCTTGTTTCCCTCTTTCTTCAAGTTCTTAAAACCTTCTTGTCCTTTACTGACTAGCCTCACCGAGAGAACAGAGCTTGTCAATTAGTTCTCTCTCTCTCTCTCTCCAATTCATTTTGGCCCATGTCTAACCCTATTAGATGGGAGATGTGCCGCTTAGGATGTAGTGAACAGCAGCAGAAGAACTACTTTTACCTTTGTTATTTTTAAAGGCAAGTAGCTGGTGTGACGAGTAGAATGCAACAATTTACTGTCGCTCATGGTATTTTCAAGGAAAAAAGTGTGTACACCACAATTAAGAATATGACATATGAAACAAATAGTAATACTTTTTACACATTAATTTATTCAAGGCGCTCCCAAACTTAGATTCTTCCAAGTGCTTACAGTCCCCCGCCCCCGTTCCCGTTCCCACTCCCACCCTTGCTCCTGCAACTAAGGTCAAAACGAAAGTACAAGCTAACCCTGAAAGATAAATGCCTCATTTCAAAAAGAATAATGGTGAAAAAATCTTTGAATCCATTGATTGCTTTAACAGCATAAGTTGCTAGAAAATGGGCCCACCCATGTATATTATGCTCAACTAACCCTCACGTGCAAGCCCCAGATTGCACATAGGATACATTTCAACGAGAAGAAAATCGAGGTGCATCATCACTACCGACATAGATTCAATGCAAATTGCACTTGAAAGGGGGACCAGACCCAACCTGGGAGTCTTGGACCGAAACATGAGTTCAACTACCAGGTTAACCAACCAGTTGCTATCAAAGCTTAGGCTATGAGAAGCAGGCCCAAAATTGTATGCCATGCTTAATATAGGCCAATACTTGAGGCTTAACAATCCTATTGTCGTTTTTAACTCTCCATCCCCATGCTTAAAAAATGTGAGGCACATAAGTCAAACCCATGCAACTTGTATGATTTCCTTTATATGCATAAAGCTTCTAACTTCAAGGCAACCATGCCAAGGAGAACGAGGACAAGAAATGATCATTTCGGTTTGATATTGGCTAGGTAGCACGGACACGGACACGATGTCGGACACCGACACCGACGGGGACACCAGACACCGCAATTTCCAAAAAATTGGATTTTGGACACCGCAGGACACCGCTATTTTTTTAATATTATATATATATATATATATAATAAATATCAAATACATTCCATAATCTAAAATAACAAATAATAATGAAAAACTACCAAAACAAGGAATTCAAATACAAGTCATACTTAAACGTTAAATCCAACATGGTACATAACATAAGAAATTAAGTCTTACAAAGTCATACGAATAGGAAACAAAGGAAATAACTGAAATAAGTAATAAGTCGATCAAGTGCTCAATCTACATCGATCGTGTCATCTTCTTCATCGTCCTCTTCACCTCCACCTCCATCTCCATCATTATTCTCCTCCCTGCATATTTCAGCTTCCATCTCTGGCTCATCAAGCGATAGATTTGCAAACCGAAGCATCCCGACATCTTCAAACCCATCATGATTATCTCCCCCCACATCCCACATTTTGGTCTCCCCTTGGCTATACTTTAGAGTCCTCCTTGACAAGAGACGGAGATTGCTATGAACAAAAACCAAGTCTTCCGCACGTTGGGGTGTCATCTTGTTCCTTCTCACCGAGTGAATAAAAGAATACGTGCTCCAATCCATTTAGATATATAACTATAAGTAAGGGGCTACATTAGTAGAAGACTAGAAGCCAAAAAAATCAACTCAAATGTTAACGTAGAATGTGCCAAGCAGTGAAGTGGAGTATTATTCTTGTTCCAACGATCTACAAGAATATTTTGCACCACATCAAAGAAGGTGGACTCCTCGTCGGGTCTTTTCACTTCATGCTCATATATGGTCTTCTTAACTTTTTCAATCATCGAATCCCACATGTCATAGACTAGGTGAAGACAAGGCCTATCGGTATCACAAATCCTGAGCATGTCATACATAGGAGTAGTGAAAGCAAGTATGTAATCAATGGAATCCCACCATTCATCATCCAACACCTTCTCCTTAACAAACCTAGCCTTTGCTACATCATCATCCCGATAAAGATTCCAACGATCACTAATTACCATGGCTTGAAGACCACCCTTAATGAGCTTAATCCTCCTAAGCATCACAATAGCAGAAGCAAATCGAGTTTCGGCCACAGAAAACTCATTAAACATTGTCAATCTCATTGCGTGATTCATGATGAAATTCTTAACTAGCCAAACATCTCCAATGACATCAGTAATCCAAACACATTCCATATAAGTAATATCATTATTGTCCGCATTCTTGGCTGCACATATGTTCCTCAATGCTAAGTTAAGAGTATGAACGACACATGGTTGTCCAAACAATGCTCGGAAATTGTTGCTCAAGAAGTTGCCCAGCAGCGCTTACAAACAGGAGCATTGTTCGTGACAACTTGGACCACCTTCTCATGCCCGAACAATCTATTGCTCTCAAAAACATAGGAGCACCATCAGAGACGGCCATGATATTAATGAGTGGCCGGCCTCCTTTGCGAGTCACTCCACCCATCACTAACAATACTTATACCCTTCTCACTCCACATGGCTCGAATCGGTGCTAACAACCTATCAACATTCCTTTTTTCCTTTTGCAAAAGAGTGGTCCTCAACTTATTATAACCCGGTGGAACATAACCTCCAAGCTTATGATTAGCGGCAAAAGTATATGAGTTTTGATAGTGTGGGTTCCTCGCTAAGTTGAATGGCACACCCCCCGTATAGAACATCCTAGCAATTTCATGATCTAATTGCTCACGCTCCTCATTGTTAAAAGCCTCTTCAAGTTTATTTGTCCCCTTTCTTTTTTTTTATATTCTCTTCCATGTAAATTGAACATGCACCAACATTAGAATCGGATCCACTAGTAGGGGGTAAAGGTACCTGAAAATTAGAAGCATTTTTTACTCTCTCTGCGGCTTCTTCCTCCAATCTTTTGAACTCCAATATGTCCTTTGTCACTTTCGAGCAAGGTTTGATCTCAGCACCGCTTATAGCTAGCAAATGTGCCCTCACCCTTGTATACGACCCTTTCTTCTGCACTTTGCAAAAAGTGCACTCCCAAGGCAAGTTTCCTCCCCCTTGTGCAGACTTTCCCGTCCTTACTACGAATTTCCACAACGATTTTAAAGGGTCGTTCATACTAGTTGCTGTTGATCCACTTACAGCACTACTAGATTCATCCATTTCTGAAATTAAGTAATAAACTAATAATAAATATACACTAACACAATTACACAAGCATTGCATTCTGAAATTAAGTTGACAAAATAACTAAGTCAAAAGAGAGAGAGAGAGAGGTTCCCTCTGAAACGACTCGACAGAGGGAGAGAAAAAAAAAGTACTCTTGCAAAACGACTCTTGACTCTTGAGTCTTGACAGAGGGAGAAATAAAAAAAGAGAGAGAGACGACTTCGAACAGAGAGGGAAGGGACCTGTGAGTCAGCGACGGCGACGAGGACCTCCGGCGACGATGCAGTGAGCTCCGGCGAGTCGCAGCAGCTGCTTCGGTCTTCGCGACGGCGACTGGATCTGTCGGCGTCGGCTTTGGAATGTTGGCGAACAGCTCCGGCGACAGCTACAAGTCGATAATGGCTCAGAATGGCTTCCGTGAGGTGGTTGATAGCTGACGGCCGTAAGGTGAGTGAAGCAGATGGTGTTTTTTTTAAGATTAGGGATTTAGGGCACAATTTGTTTCTGTTAAAAAAACCCCACATATTACATTTATTACCGATTGACCCCGAAATTAGTTCCAAAAATTCCAAAGTAGCCCCAAACGGTCCGACACTGCACATTCCTGTGTCCGACACTCCTCGACGAAGTGTCCGACACGGTGTCGGAAAATTAAAAAAAAAAAACCGACACCGATTGGCGGTGTTTGACACGTGTCGGGCAGTGTCCGGAGGGTGTTGGGGTGTCCGTCCGTTTAGGACACCATACTTCCCCCTAGGAGGGGTGTCCATGCTTCAGAGATTATGATCCACACGCATATTCACAAGTCAGACGCCTCGAGGTATGGTGCTCTCTCTCTCTCTCCCCTACCAGATCTGGACTCTTCGTCTTCTTCTTCCTTCAACCTTAATCTTCCATCATTCATGGCGTTCTCTCCTCTCTTCTCTCCTACCAGATCTGGACAATGCGCCTTCTTCTTCCTTCAGCCTTAATCTTCCATCATCCATGGCGTTCTCTCCTCTCTTCTCTCCTACCAGATCTGGAAAATGCGCCTTCTTCCTCCTTAGACCTTCATCTTCCATCATCCATGGTGACAGATTTCTAGAGATGCCTCTCCAATCGGCGACGTGGCGTGTCCGGTACGGATCCCATAGCTGTATTTGTGTCGTGTCGTGTTGACACGATATTTTGATTCAAAGTGCCAATTCCATGTAGCAAAGATTATGACCACAACTTATGGTAAATCAAGATTCATAACCAACAGGACCCTGAGGGAATTACTAGAGCGTGGTTGGAAGTGTGTACTTCAGCTGATGCTAATCTATGTGCTCATGGTTTGTGATCAATGTGAAGCAAAACCCAATAGACTTAAGATGCGTGTTGTTGAGTTATTAGAACATACTTTATATGGACATACATGATAATTCTACATGACACCTTGCACCTAATGTAACATAAAGGTTTTCTTACTCATCCTTGGGTTGGTTGGTCATTTTTTTTGAATGAGCAGGAATAAAGATCGAGAAAATCACGTAGAGGCATATGGGCACGTACAGAATGCAGGCTGAAGTTTGGAGGGCAATGTGTAACTGCTACTGATACTTTAGACACAGCGAGTATGGCTTAGCTACTGTTAAACTTCTCTGAACGTGTAAAATATGTTAGTGGCTGCTTGTTACTAAATACAAGCTTATGAAAGCTGTACTTTAAAATTTGTGTTAATGGCTTAAGGTGCGCTCCTTGCACAAGAATATGATCATGATGATATTCAGATGATTTTCTTCAACATTAACAAGGGCCTCGTGCTGGGCGTTGCAAATGGAACATACAGATTGACTACTATACACTCGATATCAACGCCTACGTGACCACTCACAAAAAATTAATCAAACATCTGACAGGCATCCCAATCTTAACACAAAGCTGTACCCAACTCCCATATTGATTTTATCTTGATAGCCATCAAAGACTTCGTATAAGATTCCAATCTTTAAACCAGCATATTGTAAATTGAGATAAGAAGTTAATTCATCATAAAACTTCTTATAGTATGTCCAGCTACCTCCTTTATATAAACTTAATTTTACCCTTGCTACACAAGATCATCAAGTTCTTGACGTAACCATTCCAAAGGATTGCTTGATCTCCTTTAACTTTGGTTCCTAACATGTTGCCAAGTCATAGACATTCTTTGCCTCAAGAAAAACATAAAGCACAAGGCTGACAAAGCAAACCCTATTGTTCTCAGAAAAATCAGGACAGCCAAAGGCAAAAGTTCTATGAGAAATCAAAAGTCCTCCAGAAAGCTGTCATTATAGCTTGGTTAGTTTCTAACCATAAAACTAATTCAACCTCAGCCGGACATCATGACTCGAGTAAAATCATTGTTCTAAAAACTGGACCATTCATTGAACTGGAGAGATCGTTAAATTGCTGGTCAACCGTAAACGAACCGTGACATCATACACACTATGAATTAGTAGTTTAAAAATGATATAGATCTACATATATTCTTCAACTCCAAAACAAGAATCTAACTTCCCAAGATATATCATATCTAGTTATAGAAATACAAACTTGAAAAAAAAGAGAGCTTAACGGCCTTATAGTTCATGCTAACATAGGCAATAAATGACATACACAATTTCATGCTACCATAAGCAACAAATGGCATTTGTGTAAAACTGAGACTTACTCAGTTGTCAAACACTTCCATAAGTTTTTTATGTTGTAAATTCCTGGGTCTCACGGATTGACGGCGAACACTCCTACTTCAATGCTTTTGAGTGGTCTAACTACTTAACGGAACCGGAATGAGAACCAGTCAACGGTTCCAATGGTCAGACCGGCCGTCGGTTCCAGTTTTTAACGCTAAGAATACTAATTTCAGGGTGACATGTTGTACTAATTAGCGATGCATAACATTTACTAAACATGTTATGTATCGATGTCAAAGTTAGACGAGCTTCATGCCTTATTTAACAATAATGCAGCCTACAAGCCTAGAAAAGAAAATGCTACTAACAGGGTGTCTCTCAAGAAGATTAACTTACAACTCTGTAGATTAGCATAGAGGAGAGGTGGATAGGAGCCGAAGAATTTAATATCAGATATGGTAATCCATGAAAACTATAGAAGAAAAGAAATAAAAAGGGGCAATCCATTCACAATACCACTGGTCACCTAGATAGATTAAAAACTTCTTATTAGCCCCAACCCAGAGAAGGGAACAAAGCAAAAGAAAGAGTATATGTATGTATTTCTAACTTTGAATTATTGTAGATCCTACCGATATACTGTTTTCTCTACAAGTAAAATCTATTGTAAAAGTGCAAAAAGGTGCGCCTCCTAAGCATATACAAATTATACCAAAGATCAGCTCGACAGAAAAACCCACACAAACAAAATAACAAGTAAACAACAAGATAGAAGTCTCCTAACCTTTCTAACCCACCCCTCCCCACTTGACCATCTTCCCGTCTCCATAGTCAACCAGCACTGCAGGTTTCTAAGCTTTCGATTCAATTTTGAAATAGGAGGAAAACACGATACAGTCTCCAGTCAATAGTGTCAAAAGGCTTCATGGCCTTCTACTCCTCAGCTCTTAACGAAAGACCAAGACATTGACTGTCGTTCCAAAATATTAGCCATTGTCCAGATCTCCAATGTCTTGGGAGAATAAGTTATCTAATTCATTTATCTACATAGGGGGTAGTACTGTGGTGGTTTACTAATCCATTAGCAAATAGAATACTTAAGTAATCAATTGCCCAAAGAAAGGAGACTTAAGTAGACTCAGATATAAACCAACTCAACTTCTTTAAGACCACGCCACCAAGTGTGCCTTAGTGGTTTGCTAGTGCAATACCAAGAGCCTAGTAACTCAATAAAAAAATGAAAAATGCCCGGACTATCTAAATGAAGAAGATAATGGGAACAACAAAATCTCTTGATGGTTGTCAATCTCTTATGCTTCGATTTGAACATCACTTCATAAATGTGATATCCCACATCCAACGTAGGATAGAATGAGATTGGCCTTAAAAGACCCGGCCAAGGAACAGCAGGAGTGCCTTCTGGGCTAGCCCTTTTGAGCCATAGGGCTGTGGACTTCGGTCATTATATCAGACCCCTTAGCCCCTCCTTTGCAAACAATCTGCTCCCGCATCATCTTCCAACAGTCTCCTAAAATTGACACAAAAAATCTAAAGCACAGGGTCTACTGTAAAATTCAGCTTTCGTACTTTTTGTTTACAATATCAAGACTGAATCTTTTGCTATGACACTGTCTTTATTTTCAACCTAAAACGCAACCTTTCCCGAAAGTAGTATAAATTGACATGCTGCAAAATTCAAATTTCAAACTTCTTCAATACATTAGAAAAACCAATCTTTTGCTGCCTCCACCAAAAATATCGTATTTGGAGACCTCAAACAGAACCAATAAACTATCTCTACTATCCTATAAATATGTACATTTTGTAACAAAGGATTTAGCATCAACTCTGTGGCAAAAAAAAAAAAAATCAGCAAAAAGATTGACAGACCTGAGATATAACGGCGGCCATTGACATTCCGAGAGGAAGAGCGAGTGCGTCGACATCACTCTCCTTATGCCGAACCGACCCGATCAAGATCCTCGGGTTTCGGCGAGTACCCAAAGCCCGAACACCTCTCTGTATCGAATGCGAAGAGGAGGAGGAAGAAGACGACGGAGCAGCGCTTTCATTCTGGGTTTTGATCTTCTTCTTTTTCTTCTTCCCGTTAATCATAATCGGTTCGCCGCCGATGATGGATGAGTTTGTGTTGGGTGGAATTTCGGCCGCCGAACGGGGATCAACGTCACCGGTGGAGGTTGAAGCGTTGGTTTCCATTGGGATGGGGTTAATTTGGAGAGGTGCTAAAGGGGGAAAAGTTGGAAGTTGAGCTATAATGTGTGTGCACCAGTGTGTGTGAGAGAGAGAGCGTGCGTTTGGAAAACAAATCTCTGAGCAACGGGAGTATCTGACTTAATCATTAATAATTACCCACATTTCACGTTATTCAATCCATTTTTCACTTTCATAGTCAATATTCAATACACAAGTTAACTTGCACGAAAATTAAAGATTCAATATTATGTATTTTTTATTAGTTAGTAGAATATTAAATATGAATAAAAAAATAAAATAAATGTTAGAAGAGAAAATTAGTTAGTGGAGTATTAAATATGATTAGAGAAATAGAGTAAAAAAGTGTTAAAAAGTGAAAAAGTAAGAAAAAGTGGAGGGTTAAATAGAAATCAATTGAGGCATTGTAATCCTTCGTCATTTTTAGCACTTAATCAGCTAGAGTACTTCGAGAGTAATCTACAATTGTAAAATGAACCAAGAAAACAGAGATATCACCTATAGTGCAAAGTCCAACCATTCTCTGGTCCAGTGCAATCATTCTCAAAGGGTCTCTTGAGTCACCAATCTCAGTTTTGAAAACTCAATCCCAGAGGGTTCCACATTTGATTTTCCTATTAATTATATTTTCTGGTACTGCCAAAGAAGCAGATGGAACGAAAGAAATATTCGAACTTACAGATGCCTTAAAGGTGATCCAGTTGCCATGCCAAGTTCTATGTTTTTGCGATGAAGGAATCGATGAATCAATCAAGCAGAGAAGTGAAGTCCATTGATTCTTATCCAATGACTCCCCTGCAAATACAAGCCTCTTGTCCCTTAGCTTCTCCAGAAGTGCTTTGGCATTGAACCTAATGAACAAACACAAAGAAAGTTTTGACAGAAGTGCCACATATTTAACGTTTTTTTATCACGGTATGTTACATTTTGAAACTTAATGTCCTTGACTGTAATTTTACCATAACATCAGAGACTTTGCTTTGATTATTCCCAAAAGTTACAACCTCGTTAAATCCTTTCTCACTCAGCCCGTGATCTGATTTCAACTGTAACAACCTACTAATCGCAGACAAACGTGTGCGCTTCCTAGTTCCATCCCATAACAACTTTTTGGCATCTCTCAAAAAACCATAAGACGGATGAGCATGCTCATTGGGCTATTGACATTTGTCATCGTTGCGGTAGTCACCCCAGTCAACATTCCTTGTGTTGAATCCACCTTGTGTATCCACCCATAAAACCGTAGCAGAAAAGATGTCATTTTACCACCATTCTTTTTCTCCAATGTAATAACTCACATTTACTGTACGGACACCTTATCTTCTCAAAGTCAATATATGCAGGAAGCGCATAAGCGAACTCCAGAAATTCAACGACGCAATTCTGAAAATCATCATCATTTTTTCTTTTCATCCAACTTCGATCGACCAACATGACGACTGGGATTATTATATTTCACCTTAAACGAAAACCAATAATTAGGTAGGGTTGATATGCAAATGAATGCATGCATGTGACAACATGTCTATACCCCATTCATTCTTTAATAGGTAGTGGTCATATCCCATTCTAAAAAACTCATGCATATAAAACAGTTACCTAATCATGCTTTGTCCTATTTATGTCTACGGAAGATTCGGCAGTACCTCCCCATATTTCTTCAAATACACGACATCTATTAGGTGTTCTAACATTCGTTTAGTCTTGCATGTAGGACACCCGATATGTATGCACCTGGAGAAACATTGCAGAATGTGTACCAAATATCATGGACATAAAACACGGAGCATGATTCGATACGATATTTTATAAGCACTTAGCTTTTCCAAATTGTCCAAACTGGACATCCAAAGGCTCATTACGAAGCATTACTTTGTAATGAGTACCTTTGAATGAGAACTAAGAATTTTTATGCATGCATACATTTAAAAATTGGTAAAATGCAACCATCTTTCTGAAATATGAAAATTCCAAAAAGATGGAATCATAGGTTAATTTATAAGAACATCCCATAACCAAAATAATTCAGTTTCAAATTCATTGACAAAAATTTGTTGTCAATGGACTTCACAAAAAGAGAGCAAATATTCTCAATGCGAGCAACCAATTTGTTTCTCAGTTGAATATGGAGTTTATTCGCGAAGTTGATATTGTGTCGTTAGGATTGTAATATTGCTTTATAGGGACACAATTTAGGATTAACAGTTTAGAGTTAGGGTTTAGTTTAAAGTTTGTGGTCGGGCTCCTTGCCGACGAGGAGGATGGGGGCGGGTATAGAGTGGTGGCTGGACGACAGCGGTATCGAGTGGTGGCCGATGAGGGCTGTCGCCAACAGGAATAGAGAGAAAGAGATAAGCGACGGGGAGAAAAAGAAAGGGGGAAGTTAGGGTTTTGTTTTAGGGACTTTTAACTATCGACTTTGCCTATCGCTAAAGGTTCGCGGTTTAAAGTCCGTCGCTAAAAGTTTTTTTAAAAAATATTTTAATAACTTTTAGCGACGGACCTTTAGCGACGGACACAATCCGTCACCACAAGTCCTATATATTCTCAACTTATTTAATGATTTTTAATGACCGCTTTTTAGCGACAGATATAATTCGTTGCCGAAAGTCGTTAAAAGATTTGCCAATATAACTTTTAGCGACGGATTTAATTCCGTCGCTGAATATTTTTCAAAAATATTTAAAAAATTCGACCAAAAATAGAAAATTTGGAAAAAGCTTTTAGCAACAGATCTTCTGCCGTTATAAGTCCGTCGGTAAAGGAGACTTTTAGTAACGAATTTTGTCCGTCGTTAAAAATATGCCGTTAAAGATCGTTTTTCTTGGAGTGATGCAAGTTAGTTGTGACTCCATTTTTTTGCAGAACTATTACCATCCATGAGTGAACTATTGTAGAACAGCTTTGTAATACAACGAGAATGTCATTTTCTTAAGAACCCATGATAGTTTAGGGTAACAAATCATAAGAGCCTCCAGAGAGACACTGCACTTGCTACTCACTATTATATCAATACAAATGTTTTCATTAGAGTTTAAGAAAGAAGAAGTTGACATTTAACTCAGATATATTTATGCAATCTCTCAAGTAAGACCGGCCTACCACTCAATCCCCTGATGAAGATGAGTTGACAGAGCCCTACTAGCAATACTTCCATCTCCATAGCCCACGACCATTCCGCGTTCTTCGTAGCCCTTTGGATTCTCCTGCGCTGCGCCTAGCGAATAAAAACCAGTGTTGAAAATCTGAAACTCTTGCCTGGTTGACATAGAATTATTGACTTTGCTAACTTCATGACTTGTAACTCCATGGTTGTTAGTTGTAGGTGAACTAGGCAAGGAGGTTTTATCTCCCTCAATCTCCCTATACTTGTTGAGATAAACCTTGAGCGTACCAACATAGTTCTCGAACCCTAGCGTTGTCATAGCCCAAAGAAGATCGTCCCCGTTGATCGTCTTCCGCTTCTCCCTTTGGCACTTGTCCGAAGCCTCGCCCGTGATGAAGCTTATGAACTCGGAAACACACTCTTGCACGGTTTCCTTGGCCTCTTTCGATATCTTAGCGTTTGCGGGGAGGGTTTTCTTCATGATCCGGCTTACGTTTGCTATGGGAAGGTAGCGGTCTTGGTCTTTCAACGAGCTGCCGGAGATGTTACCGGACGATGGGCTTCCGACCGGGCTGGTTTGGCTTCTTTTTCCTGTCATGGTGAAGAGGGGAAAAAATTAAAAAAGAACGAAGGAGGCTTGTGGAATGTAATGAGGGTGAGCTAGGGTTTTATGCTCGCGGAAGAGGAGAAAAGAAGCGATTAAAGAAGAGTGGAAAGACGGTTTGATGTGGACATAAAAGGAAAGAAAATATGTGAGTTGGGAAATCAGAACCAGAACCAGAACCATTGCAATGGCAATGGATGGTCTTGAAACTGTGCGAATCTTTGAGGGTCAAAAGAGAAGCCCTCCGGCCCATGTGGGTGGGTGTAAGAAAACAGAAATCTTACATCATGTCTCGGTTTAATTTAATATATGGACTACTGAGGTTGAGGGTTTCCCTTTTATTCCTTTTACACTGGGTTTGGAAAAACTGTCCTCCACTGCTTGAGCTGTGGCTCAGTCAGCACCTTTATTTTGATCGAAATCCAAACAAAAAGGCAAAAACCATAAGTTTTATTAGCCGTACGTTTGATAATATATTGAGATGCTAATTCCCTGATCTATATTACTTATAATGAGAGAATAGATTTTTCATGTTTTGTGTAGTACTCTAGTGGTGATACACTGAAATTGATTCTGGTCACGACGACATGTGTAAAAATGAAGATAAAATTGTAAAATACATTTTTGGTGTTACATAACTACCTACCCACAATGGTGACAAGTGGCATTCCAAGAAAACCTATAAAAAGTGACACAAAAATAAAAATCTTAATTGACAAGTAACTACTATCTATAAAAAAATGTTTAGTTTATACAATTAAAAATAATCAGAAAACATAGTTAAAATAAATTAAAGGCCAAGTTTGATACGATAATAATTTTTTTGCTAACTTATTTTTGGACACGTATGACTAAGTTATTTTTATGTTATTTAAGATTCACTTTTACTGAATATGACAATAAACACACTAGCTTATTCTTGAACACGTATGACTAACTAACTCATTTTTCTGTTATTTAAGATTCACTTTTACTGAATTTGCACTATTAAACACGTATACGTGATGTTTGATTTTTTTTTTAAATACAAAATTTGTATTATTAATTTTATTTTTACACACGCATCGCGTGTCTCGCGGTGACTCGTATGTTGATATGTCGATTTCTTTGTTGATATGCCAGTTTTCTATTCCTATTACTCTTGCTTAATGAGACAAAAAATGTTATTTGATGAGTACCAGTAAAATGCAACATAATGCTCAAAGAGAAGTGGAAGGACGGAGACATTCACCACCGGAGATTCTTGCTTTTAAGCTTTTAACCTCTTGGCGATCGAGCTCTTTCAGAATTGCACCAAAAAAAGATAGAGCTCTTTCAGAATATTTTTCCTTGTAATATTGTAAAAGAGGCTGTGAAAGGTATCTTTGAGCAACACTTTTTAAATTAAAATCTTTTTTTAATGACGGGCTAAATATGGAGTGCCACTGACAGATTTGTGTCGTATGAATTTGTAGCATTGCAGCATAAGGAAAGGGGTTTTAACTTTTAACTTTGAACTTCATTGGTCATGACAAAGTGTACACAACACAAATATATATTAGCAATATTTCATTTTTTTAGCAACCTCCTCTCTCCCTCTCAATATTTGACCAGATTTTAACTTCGCATAACATGTCTTTTATCAGTACGTGAACTGATAATGAAAAAATCTGTCTTATTTTATCAGCATTTATCATGCTTGGATTATACATTCCATTATTCCAATCGGTGTACAGCTGACCTAGCTCACTGTAACAGTTTATTTAGCATACCTATTTGCTGCTTGAGTATGAATTCCTTGGAAAATGGTATCTTCTTACGGCTTAAAAAAGGGAAAGAAAAGAGCCCTAGCATATTTTCTTCACATTTTTAGCTCTTTATGTTTGTTGTACCTTGTAGCCATCGCATCTTTCTTACAGCGTAAAGACAACCATTTCTCTCTAATTCGAGGGAGCATGATTTCAAGAAGAGGGACAATTAGGGGCGTTTAAAGTAATTATAAGTCTTTCCAGCATCCACCTTTTTAAGTCCAATATATAACATCGGCGAAGTAATGAAAGTGAAACGGTACAAGAGAATGTATATCATACGGAGTAGCATTTTTCTCTACTTACCTAGATTAAGATGTGCCTTGTCTTTTGAATTCAACTTTCAAGATAGAAAATTCGATGGAAATCTATGTAAGAGTTCCCAAAATTTCATCTAGTCTAGTCTTCTAGTATTAATTACGAAGCACGTCATCAAACAAAAGTGGAATTAAAGTCAAGTGCAAATATAGTCAACAAATTTGACAATTTCATACGTACTCTTACTTTTTTCTTGAACGAGTCTGAAAACGGCTCAGGACAAAGAAATGCAAGAAAGAAAGAAAGTCGTACAGATTCACAAAGACTAATATAAACCGGGCATCGGTTAATTATCACCGTTCATGACATCATGAGTACCTTCCGGGCAAAACGTCTCTAGAGAAAAAGATAACTTGCATTCTATTTTATCCACTAATAGGGATAGGGATTAGGGATTGCATACATGACTCCATTTCTTTTGGGCACCAATCTTACTTGGTTTTGAACCCATCAGTCATCATCAGTGACGCAGCATAAAACCGTTCGCGTATCACGTTGATTTCTATATTTAGTTCTAGTGATTTGTTCACTTCCATGATGACATCCTTCTTTGCTTTGTAAATATTAGGTTTGTGACTAATTTAGTAATCAGTGTTTGGATGCTGAGCTCACACTCCTAAATTCAACGATTAACACTCCGCACGTAGTCTAACCCTCAAAGACTTAACTAATAGTATTCGGCTACTTTACAAGGTTGTGCCAAATGGCATCTTTTTAGCAACTTCCTTCACCCATCTCTAAATGCAAACCCTCTAACTGTCCCTAAGTTGCTGTCCACTTAACGAGATGAAAGCACAAAGTTTGGCTAATACATATATAAAAGAAACAATGTTTCATGACTATATGCTAATTTCAACCCATCATGCACAGGGAAAGTATGTTAATATAATCAAACTACTCACAAGGTCCAACTTCCATTAAACTAATTGATTGATTTTAGATGATGTTGTTTGAGGAGACATGTTCATAACCTTAGATGGTGGTTTTATTAAAGCTCACAATTTAGGAGAAGGAAAGCATTTAAGCAGAAAGATATTGATCACCTAAGGCAATCATATATCTTAATCGTTGGACAATGTTCATTCCAAGGTTACAAGAAAAATAATCAAAAAAAGAAAAAGAAAACTCCGGTCATCCCCAATTCTCAAAATTACAGTGACAATCTTACATACTTGCACTTATTTCTTTTTGCTTTTTTTTTCATCCTTTCTGTTTACGTATGACAAATGACCTCCTAAGAAAGAGTAGATGATCACTTGAAGCGTTGTTATGTGTACAACTTGTTAGCGGTATGTTCAATGTGGTACATGGTACTTGTAAATAGATCAGTATAGAATTTCAATCTCAATGCTAATTTAGAACTCGTTGGACTAGAATTCAAAACCGTTTTTTTATGTTACTGAGCGAAGTAACATGTTTGTCTCGTGTTGTGCATGTCAGCACAAAAGCTAAAGGGTCTTCATCCGTCACTTTACGTATTTCGTATATTATAGGAGGAAAAAAGATTAGTTAAGTGAAATATAGGTTTTCCCGTTTGCAAGGTGTTTATACCATGAAAAACTTGAACGTATCTGCCTCGACGAGGCTGATTCGTTTGAAGGCCATGCACGCCAAATCATCAACGGTGAGAAATCTGACTAAAGACAGGCATTCACTTGAGGCCGAATTGCCCCAATGCAAGTGGGGCAAGTTGGTGACTAGGAAATCACTGCGTCAAATCAAAGACAGCAATGGCTAAAGCGTGACAGGTTCTAGGCATAGGCAAGACATATGGCTCCTTCCTATAAGACCTAAGTTTTTACAATGCTATGTATCAACCAGAGAAGAGTTGTGAAAAATGTGACAAGGGCTGGATGAAAGCTTAATCAGGAAGGTAAAACAAGGTCCGATACTATCCCTCAACTTAATAAGGTCGGTTCACTCAAGAGGACTTAGCGTGAAGAGATTGGTAATACAGGCACGCCACTACATGTGGCAGTTCCTAATTGGACCACCCTAGGGGCATGGTGTAAATAAAGTAACAAAGCGGGCACACCCAAAAACACATGGCAGTCCCGGAATGGATCGACCACGGGCCAAATTATTACAGCTTAGCTATAAAATTCATAATGTTGTCTGAATCAGTCCTTCTGGTAGCATTAAATACAACTACTATATAGTTCACACATTCATTTACTTAAGTAAATTTGTATATCTTGGGTTGGGTAAAACATCAAGCCAACTGCCTGTCTCATCCACGCTGTCCCCAAAGTGTCTCAATCCTTGAATCAGGTGCTTTGTAGCTTCAGAGTGTTATCATTTTCTCTGTATCATTGAACTGAACACGTGATGGAGGTAAACTGCCTTTGTTCATCATATTGTTTATGCTTAGCCTGATTAGGAGTAGGAGTAGATTAGGAAGGAGCACATGTGACTTAAAGTAGCACTTAAAACTCTTAAAGCATTATTCTCAAGCCCTTATTGATCATTTGAAGAAGTCAGATTGGGAACTCCCCCTCCCCCCCCCGCCAAACCAGTTTAAATTGTTTGGGAAATGTGTTTCAATCGTGGTCCCATTAGGACTTTGCACGCCCACTACTTCACAACCCCACACATCTATCACATGAGACCACAACCATAACGCGACACTTGAGAGTTTCAAGTCAAATGCAAACCTAAAAAATAGAAGATCAGCTGTAGACACACGCATCCATTGATGAAATGTGTTGTGCATTGGTGATGGACTGATGGTGGGTGGGTGTAACTGTTACAACAGCATGTAGTTCACTCTTGTCCCACATTGCAAAGTAAAATAGTCTGTGCACTATAAGGTTCCATGTGTTTGTGGATCTTAAGCAATATAGAGGATTTGGATGGCCAAACGTATACTGCCCATGACTCTGCTTGGGAGACATATTTAATGATAATTCCGTTTGTTATGGATGAAATTTGTCCTCGACTAAATATGTTCAACAATGGTGGTTAAATATGGTTAGTGGTCAAAGGTCTGCCACAGACTGGTCTAGATTTAAGCTAGACACCTGTCCCGATACAACCTTGGATGGATTGTCGATACTCAACAGATAAGGACTCTTGCACTTATCCAACAAAGACTCGTCTTACACTATGATAGGGACTTTAGGATTCTAATTCTATGCAGCTAAACTTTCTCGTATAATCCATATATACTGATGGATGCCACGTATTCACACACATCCCCACATATACACACCCTTACCTTTTCAGAGCCTTTCTCTATATATTGACTTAAATATCAGAATGCTTATGCCGGATCAACTGTAGCATTTACCCTTTTTTATCTTTGCATGTTTCGTTTCTTCGGTCCATCTAGATACGTTTTCTAACATATTGACATTATTGATGGGACCAATTAAGAGATTTCATAGCACCCAAAGAAACTACTGAATGGATCAGCGATGCATACATTATTCGCATGCTCTTTGATAGGCACACAACTAGTCTCTACCCAACACATTTTGATTGGCAGAACCCCATGGAAGGTCCCCTTTTGATGGTTGTTGTGCAGAAAATAGGAAAGGCAAGGCATCAACCCCTAAGTGGTAAAATGAACACTAGCTGCTTCTCATGATTAATTCCTATAACGGGGTAATCGGCTCAAATCCGTCGACCTAAAATGCCTCGCTCTTCATACAGAAACGATCAATTGGCCATACATTTTCAGAGCACGATCCTCCAGCATTTGGTGAAAGACATGCAAGCCACTTTTTGGAGATGGTCTTTGCCAAAGTCCTCTCATTGTGCACTTGGATTGCCTTGTCGATGCTTGCCCCAATGGGCTGCCTGCTATGAACCTTCATCTCACGCACCAGTCTGCTCCATAAGAAGAGATCCGACCTCGAGGGGCTCAGGTTGCCCCTTTGTGATTATGCGTTAGCTTTAGAAGCCCGAGCCGCCCATGTAAAATGCGTGCATGCACAGGCTGAATGTCTCATCTACATGATAATTTAAACTATGATAAGATGCGTTAGGACTGTCGACACTGTTATGGGAAATTTAGGTTTGATAATGATGAAAAGAGTCATCCTTCAAATCGTCGGCGTGGCGGTAATTATTCTTTAAAAGCTAGTTTGTTTACCCCAACATAACACTATGAACAGAAACTTGAGGAGATGAATTACCGTATTCAACCATTGGTGATGTGTCATTCTGCTGACCAATCAAATGAATTTGATCCAGTAAGTCACCCTTTATAAACAAAATTATTCATGCCTCAATGCTAATATGCTTCTCCATTAGGCTTCAGATCTAGTCAAAAGTCGTGCTTTTCCAATTACTTCACACAGGGATGCTATAACTTGATTTCAGAACCTAAAATTCCAATCCATTACCTCATCGTCTCAACGTACTCAGTAGTTCAACAATCACTTTGCTAGCATTCGAAGGTACTGCAAGGCCTCAACAAGTCTTATGATGTGGTGCATTGTGAAGATGAGTCATTAAGCGCATATGCTGCCAGATTGAGAACGTGGACCAAACGGTTGCATTTATAGCAATGATTATTAGTGTCTAAAATAGGTCGCTCTCTCTAAAAATCCTCTTGATGATATGGCTAAACTTTATAAGAAGGTTGACAAGTAATGCCAAACATAATTAATCATCTTTGATCCGACGCAAATTGATGAGGACAAGGCTGGTAACAAACGTAAAGGGCTAGAGGACCGAAAGTAACTTGTCTGCGAAGAAGCCACGAATTGATAATAAGTTGTATGGAGGGCCAAGGAACCCTATGCAAGGGTTTTAGTAGTTTGCTTCAAATGTTCCTAAGGCTTCAATTCATAATGAGACTGAGGATAAGGTACCCGCTAAGCAGCCAGACTAATGAAGACCCTTTTAGCAAAAGGGACAAGAACAAGTATAGTCGTTTCCATAAAGAGGTTCCGCATGACACTGAAGACTGTAGATAGCACCAGTTGCAGATTGACGACCTCATTGAATGGGGCAATTGTTAATGGTATATTTAAAACATTAATTTTGGGAAGCTAGAAGGTCACCGCAAGCTCCAGAGTCAAAAAGTCACAATATTTATTGAGGGGTGTTATACACACCATCTCGCGGTGATTTGTGGCTGGCGGTCTAACTTTGTTATCTCGAAAGATGCACATTCAAAGGCTCCAGAATATTGAGTATCCCAGTAACAAACCGCGGCTTAACCCAACTTTATCTTTCGCTAATATCGACTTAGAAGGTGTCCAATTCCAACATGATAATCTTTAGTTATTGATTTTTAGATGGCCAATTTTCTTATTCGTTGCGTGTCAGTCGAAGATTGAAGCTCTATTAGTACTATATTTTGAGTTGTTCAAGAAGATGAAGCTTGGCATAAATTACCTAAAACTTGTGGATCCCCCTATTTATGGCTTCTCTGGAAACCCAGTTTGAGCTAAAGAAACTGCTACCCTACCGGTGGTAATAGGGACATATACCCACAAGGTACATTTTAGGTTAGACCTCCTTGTAGTTGAGGTCCCTTCCTCCTACAATGGCGTTCTTGGGAAAATTGGGCTTAACAAGATAAAGGTTGTAATGTCGGTGTACTAGTTGACATTAAAGTTTCCTACTGAGGCTGGAATGGGAGAGCTCTGTTAAGGCTGAATGATGGTAGGACAATGTTATCTTACATCCCTTAAACAAAGGAGTGGCGAGATTATGCCCAGTGAGAACGGTTGTGATGAAGCAAAATTGCAACAAGGTTAGCCCACAAAAGAGCTTGATGGTATTGAACCTATCAAAGGTGAAAAGTCATAAATAGTAATGATAGGCTCCCATTTCTATGAAGAGCTTCATACAAGACTCATCTACCTTTTTGTGAGATAATGTTGATATGTTTTCTTATTCTGCTGGAGATATGCCCGATACCGGCACCAGTATGATCACACCCCATCTCAATGCCGATATAACCCACAAACCTATCAAATGGAAAAATCTGATTTTTGCATCGAAAAGACAAGAAAAATTTGACGAAGAAGTGGAAAAGCTCTTCCGGTCAGAGTTTATTAAGGAAATTGGTACCCCTACTAGGGTCAGAGTTTATTAAGGAAATTGGTACCCCTACTAGATCTATAGTACCATCATGGTTCCAAAGGCAAACAACAAGCGAAGGATTCTATTGATTTCAAAGACCTCAACAAGGCTTCTCTTTAGAATAGCAGCTTGCTTCCGTAGATTGATATCAAAATCGGTGCGACCTCTGGCACGAGTTAATTAGCTTCATGGATACTTTTTCCGGCTACAATTAGATCTAGATGCATAGAAATATCCCCAAGATCATATTCATAATAGACATGCATTTATTGCTACAAGGTTATTTGTTTTGGTCTTAAAAAAACTGGGGCAACATATCAGAGCCGGTTAACAAGGTCTTTAAATATTTTATTGGGAGGAACATGGAGGTCTACATGGATAACATGCTTGTCAAAATAATTCATGCCAAATACCACCTTAATGATCTAGAGAAACTTTTGAACTACTTTAAAAGTACAAGATAAAGCTCAACCCCTCCAAGTGTGCTTTTAGAGTCACGTCTGGAAAGTTCATTGGCTTCATGGTCTCATATCGTGGCATATATGCAAACCTGGAGATAAATTAGAGCCATCGAAGCCATGTCTTCTCACGTATCATTAAGAATATACATGATTTCACCTGTAGTGTAGCAGCTTTATGATGATTCATGTCTAAGTTTGTGGAAAGGTGTGTCCCCGTTCTTTAAAGTTCTAAAGAATATGAATAAGTTTCAATGCGCCGAGGAATGTCAAACCTCATCTAACGAGCTTAAGTGGTAATCCACTCATAACAAAGCCAGAACCTTCAGAGAAACTCTATATCTACCTGAAGTTAGCCCTAGCACCGTCAGTGCGTACTCATATGGGAGGACAAAAGGATACAAAGCCTTATTACATTAGTAAGGTCCTTCACGGAGCTGAAACTCGTTATCCCAGGTTCGAGAATATGGTGTATACTTTGATAATAAATACTCGAAAACAAAGGTCTTACTTTCAATTACATAATGTTGTGGTGTTCACCAACCAGCTGCTATAGAGAATACTTCATAAGCCTGGTACCTCAGGAAGGACGGTTTCCTAGTCCTGGAGCTAGGAGAATTCGACATTGCATACAAGCCTAGGCTAAATATTAAAGCCCAAGCATTAACATACTTTGTCATGGAATACACATTTCTCATGAGCCTACTGGAGTCGGAGGTCTATCCATTGGAACCAAAAGCTCAACCTTTGAACCTGAATGATCAAAGCATGTGGACTTTTAATGTTGATGGCTCTTCCAACATGAAGGGAAGTTAAGCTGGCCTTATCCTCATTAAATTAGGTACCCTAATTCTGAAATACGCATTGAGGTTTAATAATAAGGCTAATTATGAAGCACTATTGCTGGCATATGGCTAGCACATGCCTTAAAAAGTGCAAAAACCTCAACATTTTTGGTGACACTTAACTAGTCGTTCAACACATTAGTGGGAAATATGAAGCTAGGGGTACCTAGATGGTTAAATATTTAGACAAAGTATCTCCGGGGTTGGCTATCTACGGGATAAGACACCACTTGAATGGAACTACAAAGCTAGAAATTTAATCCTCAAGTTAGCCTGTTACACTCTCATTGACAGTAGGTTGCATAAGATCTTCCAATTTTCTATATCTCAAGTGTCTTAGACCCATGGAAGTTGAGTATGCTTTCCTGAAGTATATGAAGGAATTTGTGGCTAGCACTTGGGGCACACAGCATTAGCCTACAAAATACTCTGACAAGGATATTACTGGCCTAATATATATGAGTTGAGCCATGGATTTTACAAGAAATGCAAGAAGTTTAAAAAATATGCCTCTGTCCCGCATCAGCCAGCAAACTCCGCCCGTCCATCGCAAGCCCCTACATTTTGCTATATGGGGTATGAACATCCTTAGTCCATTCTCAATGGCCACTGGTCAGAGGGAATTTCTTATTATCGCCATTGATCATTTCACCTAGTGGGTGGAGGCAGAACCTGTAATATCTAGCATCAATCCAATTAATTTTTTTAATGAATTACATAATATATTTATATACACACACACATTTATAAACATATGCATGTGTGTGTGTGTGTGTGTGGTCATGGTCCATTGCCCCCGCAGACAACTTAAGCCAAATTGTCAACGCAATCTGGTCCCCAAATCTAACTTTCATTTAAAAAAATGGTCATTCACTATATTATGTAGTGGACAGTGATTTTGACCACAATGTCGTGCATGTACTTAATGAGTCGGTGGGATTCACAGGCAAACAACATGACATTGTCGTAATCTTTACTGTCTGTTACATAATGTAGCGAACAACGAAGTTTACTTCATGAAAAATAGATATGGCCCGTCTATCCGAATGAATGGGAGGCCAGGTCGCCCTGACAACTTAGCTTAAGTTATCTGCATTGTCATTTTATCAGCTCCCCCCCCCCCCCCCACACACACATATGTATGTATATATATATATATATATATATATATATATGTATATATATAATAGTAGATTGCATGTCTTACATGCAACCACTTTTCTCCACCAATTTCATAGTGGGATTTGCATCCACATGTATTGGGGTTTAGATGAGGTGAGTAGTCATGGAGCTAGCGTTCTAGGGATTTAAAAGGGAGAGTTAGGTGAAGAATTTAGGGTGAGGAAATCTGAGAGTTGGAGGGGATTTTACGAATAAGAAAGAGAGGAGAACAAGCTAAAAATTTGAAGGAAATTTCAGCCTTAAAGGTAATTTAATTGGTGTTGTTTTAGTGTAATTAGTGTGTCTATTCTTAGTATTTTAGTG
The DNA here is from genome assembly GCA_033065855.1 of Escallonia rubra. Classification (NCBI taxonomy): domain Eukaryota; kingdom Viridiplantae; phylum Streptophyta; class Magnoliopsida; order Escalloniales; family Escalloniaceae; genus Escallonia; species Escallonia rubra. The sequence goes on along the minus strand of JAVXUO010001995.1, from coordinate 821 downwards.
TGCGTGTGTGTGCGTGCGTGTGCGTGCGTGCGTTAATAGGTTTATTCTAACCTAATTTGGGGATGTAATTGATAGGTAACTAGGTTTGAATTTAGTGTATGTTTGGGTGTAATGGTGTGTGTGTGTTTCAATGTATGTGTATGGTGTGTGCATGTGGGTGTAGTTCAGCGTGTGAGGAAGGAGATGGGGCTGCATAAGAAGCCGTGAGTGGTGTTGTAAAAGTGTGTTGCATTTGTATAGGGTGTGTGTGTGGGGGTGCTAGAAGTATGCATGTGTGAGTATATTTGTGGGTGTTTAGAGGGGTGTTCAGTGTGTGTTGTGTGCATGTGTAAGTATGTGTATCAGTATGCATGGATATGTATGAATGAAGTGTGTGTTCAAGGAGGGTGTGCAAGATTAGGTGTGTGCTCTACAGTGTGTGTGTGTGTGTGTGTAATGGGTACATGTATGTATGTATCACAAAATAGGTGTGTTAGCGCATGTGTGTAGTGTAGGTGTGTGATCTGTGTGTATGCGAGTGCGTGCGTGTGTCTGTAATATAGGTGCGTGATCTATGTATGTAGGAGGTATGTTGGTGGGTAGGTGCTGCGGAGCGTGAAGGTGTGTGTGGGCTGTGACATGAGGACAAAAGAGGTTGCGGGGGAAGAATTAGGGTTAGGGTCTTCAGGAGCAGAAAAGTGTCGCTAAAGGCTTGGGGTTTTCAACAGTCCTTAGTTGAACTTGTAAAAGCCATTTCCAAACTGATTTTGGTAAAGTGCAAAATAGTAATCCCTATTCTTTTTGCAAGATCTACTGCAATGTGGAATTTTCTGGGATTTTTC
>JAVXUO010000380.1:0-44747 GCA_033065855.1 Escallonia rubra | reverse complement strand
TTTTGTTTACAATCTCAAGACTGAATCTTTTGCTATGACACTGTCTTTATTTTCAACCTAAAACGCAACCTTTCCCGAAAGTAGTATAAATTGACATGCTGCGAAATTCAAATTTCAAACTTCTTCAATACATTAGAAAAACCAATCTTTTGCTGCCTCCACCAAAAATATCGTATTTGGAGACCTCAAACAGAACAAATAAACTATCTCTACTATCCTACAAATATGTACATTTTGTAACAAAGGATTTAGCATCAACTCTGTGGCAAAAAAAAAAAAAAATCAGCAAAAAGATTGACAGACCTGAGATATAACGGCGGCCATTGACATTCCGAGAGGAAGAGCCAGTGCGTCGACATCACTCTCCTTATGCCGAACCGACCCTATCAAGACCCTCGGGTTTCGGCGAGTACCCAAAGTCCGAACACCTCTCTGTAACGAATGCGAAGAGGAGGAGGAAGAAGACGACGGAGCAGCGCTTTCATTCTGGGGTTTGATCTTCTTCTTTTTCTTCTTCCCGTTAATCATAATCGGTTCGCCGCCGATGATGGATGAGTTTGTGTTGGGTGGAATTTCGGCCGCCGAACGGGGATCAACGTCGCCGGTGGAGGTTGAAGCGTTGGTTTCCATTGGGATGGGGTTAAATTGGAGAGGTGCTAAAGGGGGAAAAGTTGGAAGTTGAGCGTGCGCCAGTGTGTGTGAGAGAGAGAGAGCGTGCGTCTGGAAAAGAAATCTCTGAGCAACGGGCTCCTCTAACGGGAGTATCTGACTTAATCATTAATAATTACTCACATTTCACGTAATTCGATCCATTTTTGACTTGCATATTCAATATTCAATACACAAGTTAACTTGCACGAAAATTAAAGATTCAATATTATGTATTTTTTATTAGTTAGTAGAATATTAAATATGAATAAAAAAATAAAATAAAAAAAGTATTAAAGAAAGTGGGCTAAAAAAGAGAAAATTAGTTAGTGGAGTATTAAATATGATTAGAGAAATAGAGTAAAAAAGTGTTAAAAAGTGAGAAAGTAAGTTGGTGGAGGGTTAAATAGAAATCAATTGAGGCATTGTAATCCTTCGTCATTTAGCACTTAATCAGCTAGAGTACTTTGAGAGTAATCTACAATTGTAAAATGAACCAAGAAAACAGAGATATCACCTATAGTGCAAAGTCCAACCATTCTCTGGTCCAGTGCAATCATTCTCAAAGGGTCTCTTGAGTCACCAATCTCAGTTTTGAAAACTCAATCCCAGAGGGTTCCACATTTGATTTTCCTATTAATTATATTTTCTGGTACTGCCAAAGAAGCAGATGGAACGAAAGAAATATTCGAACTTACAGATGCCTTAAAGGTGATCCAGTTGCCATGCCAAGTTCTATGTTTTTGCGATGAAGGAATCGATGAATCAATCAAGCAGAGAAGTGAAGTCCATTGATTCTTATCCAATGACTCCCCTGCAAATACAAGCCTCTTGTCCCTTAGCTTCTCCAGAAGTGCTTTGGCATTGAACCTAATGAACAAACACAAAGAAAGTTTTGACAGAAGTGCCACATATTTAACGTTTTTTTATCACGGTATGCTACATTTTGAAACTTAATGTCCTTGATTGTAATTTTACCAATACATCAGAGACTTTGCTTTGATTATCCCCAAAAGTTACAACCTCGTTAAATCTTTTCTCATTCAGCCCGTGATCTGATTTCAACTGTAACAACCTACTAATCGCAGACAAACGTGTGCGCTTCCTAGTTCCATCCCACAATGGCTTTTTGGCATCTCTCAACAAATCATAAGACGGATGAGCATGCTCATTGGGCTATTGACATTTGTCATCGTTGCGGTAGTCACCCCAGTCAACATTCCTTGTGTTGAATCCACCTTGTGTATCCACCCATAAAATCATAGCAGAAAAGATGTCATTTTACCACAATTCTTTTTCTCCAATGTAATAACTAACATTTACTGTACGGACACCTTATCTTCTCAAAGTCAATATATGCAGGAAGCGCATAAGCGAACTCCAGAAATTCAACGACGCAATTCTGAAAATCATCATCATTTTTTCTTTTCATCCAACTTCGATCGACCAACATGACGACTGAGATTATTATATTTCACCTTAAACGAAAACCAATAATTAGGTAGGGTTGATATGCAAATGAATGCATGCATGTGACAACATGTCTATACCCCCTTCATTCTTTAATAGGTAGTGGTCATATCCCATTCTAAAAAACACATGCATATAAAACAGTTACCTAATCATGATTTGTCCTATTTATGTCTACGGAAGATTCGGCAGCACCTCCCCGTATTTCTCCAAGTACACGACATCTATTAGGTGTTCTAACATCCGTTTAGTCTTGCATGTAGAACACCAGATATATATGCACCTGGAGAAACACTGCAGAATGTGTACCAAATATCATGGACATAAAACACGGAAAATGATTCGATACGATATTTTATAAGCACTTAGCTTTTCCAAATTGTCCAAACTGGACATCCAAAGGCTCATTACAAAGCATTACTTTGTAATGAGTATCTTTGAATGGGAACTAAGAATTTTTATGCATGCATGCGTTTAAAAATTGGTAAAATGCAACCATCTTTCTGAAATATGAAAATTCTAGAAAGATGGAATCATTAGGTTAATTTATAAGAACATCCCATAACCAAAATAATTCAGTTTCAAATTCATTGACAAAAACTCGTTGTCAATGGACTTCACAAAAAGAGAGCAAATATTCTCAATGCGGGCAACCAATTTGTTTCTCAGTTGAATATGGAGTTTATTCGCGAAGTTGATATTGTGTCGTTAGGATTGTAATATTGCTTTATAGGGACACAATTTAGGATTAACAGTTTAGAGTTAGGGTTTAGTTTAAAGTTTGCGGTCAGGCTCCTTACCGAGGCGGTGGATGGGGGGCGGGGATAGAGTGGTGGCTGGACGACAGCGGTATCGAGTGGTGGCCGATGAGGGTTGTCGCCAACAGGAATAGAGAGAAAGAGATAAGCGACGGGGAGAAAGAGAAAGGGGGAAGTTAGGGTTTTGTTTTAGGGACTTTTAACTATGACTTTGCCTGTCGCTAAAGGTTCGCGGCTTAAGGTCCGTCGCTAAAAGTCTTTTTTTTTAATATTTTAATAACTTTTAGCGACGGATCTTTAGCGATGAACACAATCCGTCACCACAAGTCCTATTCTCAACTTATTTAATGATTTTTAATGATCGCTTTTTAGCGACAGATATAATTCGTTGCCGAAAGTCGTTAAAAGATTTGCCAATATAACTTTTAGCGACGGATTTAATTCCGTAGCCGAATATTTTTCAAAAATATTTAAAAATTTCGACCGAAAATAGAAAATTTGGAAAAAACTTTTAGTAATAGATCTTCTGCCGTTATAAGTCCGTCGGTAAAGGAGACTTTTAGTAACGAATTTTGTCCGTCGTTAAAAATATGCCGTTAAAGATCGTTTTTCTTGGAGTGATGCAAGTTAGTTGTGACTCCATTTTTTTGCAGAACTATTACCATCCATGAGTGAACTATTGTAGAACAGCTTTGTAATACAACGAGAATGTCATTTTCTTAAGAACCCATGATAGTTTAGGGTAACAAATCATAAGAGCCTCCAGAGAGACACTGCACTTGCTACTCACTATTATATCAATACAAATGTTTTCATTAGAGTTTAAGAAAGAAGAAGTTGACATTTAACTCATATATATTTATGTAATCTCTCAAGTAAGACCGGCCTACCACTCAATCCCCTGATGAAGATGAGTTGACAGAGCCCTACTAGCAATACTTCCATCTCCATAGCCCACGACCATTCCGCGTTCTTCGTAGCCCTTTGGATTCTCCTGCGCTGCGCCTAGCGAATAAAAACCAGTGTTGAAAATCTGAAACTCTTGCCTGGTTGACATAGAATTATTGACTTTGCTAACTTCATGACTTGTAACTCCATGGTTGTTAGTTGTAGGTGAACTAGGCAAGGAGGTTTTATCTCCCTCAATCTCCCTATACTTGTTGAGATAAACCTTGAGCGTACCAACATAGTTCTCGAACCCTAGCGTTGTCATAGCCCAAAGAAGATCGTCCCCGTTGATCGTCTTCCGCTTCTCCCTTTGGCACTTGTCCGAAGCCTCGCCCGTGATGAAGCTTATGAACTCGGAAACACACTCTTGCACGGTTTCCTTGGCCTCTTTCGATATCTTAGCGTTTGCGGGGAGGGTTTTCTTCATGATCCGGCTTACGTTTGCTATGGGAAGGTAGCGGTCTTGGTCTTTCAACGAGCTGCCGGAGATGTTACCGGACGATGGGCTTCCGACCGGGCTGGTTTGGCTTCTTTTTCCTGTCATGGTGCAGAGGGGAAAAACTTAAAAAAGAACGAAGGAGGTATGTGGAAAGGAGGCTTGTGGAATGTAATGAGGGTGAGCTAGGGTTTTATGCTCGCGGAAGAGGAGAAAAGAAGCGATTAAAGAAGAGTGGAAAGACGGTTTGATGTGGACATAAAAGGAAAGAAAATATGTGAGTTGGGAAATCAGAACCAGAACCAGAACCAGAACCATTGCAATGGCAATGGATGGTCTTGAAACTGTGCGAATCTTTGAGGGTCAAAAGAGAAGCCCTCCGGCCCATGTGGGTGGGTGTAAGAAAACAGAAATCTTACATCATGTCTCGGTTTAATTTAATATATGGACTACTGAGGTTGAGGGTTTCCCTTTTATTCCTTTTACACTGAGTTTGGAAAAACCGTCCTCCACTGCTTGAGTTGTGGCTCAGCACCTTTATTTTGATCGAAATCCAAACAAAAAGGCAAAAACCATAAGTTTTATTAGCCGTACGTTTGATAATATATTGAGATGCTAGTTCCCTAATCTATATTACTTATAATGAGAGAATATATTTTTTATTTTTTGTGTAATACCCTTTTGGTGTTACACTGAAAGTGATTCTTGTCACGACATGTGTAAAAAATGAAGATAAAATCGTAAAATACATTTTTGGTGTTACATAACTACCTTCCCACAATGGTGACAAGTGGCATTCCAAGAAAACCTATAAAAAGTGACACAAAAATAAAAATCTTAATTGACAAGTAACTACTATCTATAAAAAAAAATGTTTAGTTTATACAAGTTAGAAATAATCAGAAAATATAGTTAAAATAAATTAAAGGCCAAGTTTGATACGATAATAATTTTTTTGCTAACTTATTTTTGGACACGTATGACTAACTTATTTTTATGTTATTTAAGATTCACTTTTACTGAATATGGCAATAAACACACTTATTCTTGAACACGTATGACTAACTAACTCATTTTATGTTATTTAAGATTCACTTTTACTGAATTTGTACTATTAGACACGTATACGTGATGTTTGATTTTTTTTTTAAAAACAAAATTTGTATTATTAATTTTATTTTTACACACGCATCGCGTGTCTCGCGGTGACTCGTATGTTGATATGTCGATTTCTTTGTTGATATGCCAGTTTTCTATTCCTATTACTCTTGCTTAATGAGACCAAAAATGTTCTTTGACGAGTTTCAGTAAAATGCAACATAATGCTCAAAGAGAAGTGGAACTGTGGAAGGACGGAGACATTCACCACCGGAGATTCTTGCTTTTAAGCTTTTAACCTCTTGGCGATGGAGCTCTTTCAGAATATTTTTCCTTGTAATATTGTAAAAGAGGCTGTGAAAGGTATCTTTGAGCAACACTTTTTAAATTAAAATCTTTTTTTAATGACGGGCTAAATATGGAGTGCCACTGACAGATTTGTGTCGTATGAATTTGTAGCATTGCAGCATAAGGAAAGGGGTTTTAACTTTTAACTTTGAACTGCATTGGTCATGACAAAGTGTACACAACACAAATATATATCACATCACCCCGTACATTAGCAATATTTCATTTTTTTTAGCAGCCTCCTCTCTCCCTCTCAATATTTGACCAGATTTTAACTTCGCATAACATGTCTTTTATCAGTACGTGAACTGATAATGAAAAAATCTGTCTTATTTTATCAGCATTTATCATGCTTGGATTATACATTCCATTATTCCAATCGGTGTACAGCTGACCTAGCTCACTGTAACAGTTTATTTAGCATACCTATTTGCTGCTTGAGTATGAATTCCTTGGAAAATGGTATCTTCTTACGGCTTAAAAAAGGGAAAGAAAAGAGCCCTAGCATATTTTCTTCACATTTTTAGCTCTTTATGTTTGTTGTACCTTGTAGCCATCGCATCTTTCTTACAGCGTAAAGACAGCCATTTCTCTCTATTTCGAGGGAGCATGATTTCAAGAAGAGGGACAATTAGGGGCGTTTAAAGGAAGTCTTTCCAGCATCCACCTTTTTAAGTCCAATATATAACATCAGCGAAGTAATGAAAGTGAAACGGTACAAGAGAATGTATATCATACGGAGTAGCATTTTTCTCTACTAATTACCTAGATTAAGATGTGCCATGTCTTTTGAATTCAACTTTCAAGATAGAAAATTCGATGGAAATCTATGTAAGAGTTCCCAAAATTTCATCTAGTCTAGTCTAGTATTAATTATGAAGCACGTCACCAAACAAAAGTGGAATTAAAGTCAAGTGCAAATATAGTCAACAAATTTGACAATTTCATACGTACTTTTACTTTTTTCTTGAACGGGTCTGAAAACGGCTAAGGATAAAGAAATGCAAGAAAGAAAGTCGTACAGATTCACAAAGACTAATATAAACCGGGCATTGGCTAATTATCACCGTTCATGACATCACGAGTACCTTCCGGCCAAAACTTCTCTAGAGAAAAAGATAACTTGCATTCTATTTTATCCACTAATAGGGATAGGGATTAGGGATTGCATACATTACTCCATTTCTTTTGGGCACCAATCTTACTTGGCTTTGAACCCATCAGTCATCATCAGTGACGCAGCATAAAACCGTTCGCGTATCACGTTGATTTCTATATTTAGTTCTAGTGATTTGTTCACTTCCATGATGACATCCTTCTTTGCTTTGTAAATATTGGGTTTGTGACTAATTTAGTAATCAGTGTTTGGATGCTGAGCTCACACTCCTAAATTCAACGATTAACACTCTGCACGTAGTCTAACCTTCAAAGAATTAACTAATAGTATTCGGCTACTTTACAAGGTTGTGCCAAATGGCATCTTTTTAGCAACTTCTTTCACCCATCTCTAAATGCAAACCCTCTAACTGTCCCTAAGTTGCTGTCCACTTAACGAGATGAAAGCACAAAGTTTGGCTAATACATATATAAAAGAAACAATGTTTCATGACTATATGCTAATTTCAACCCATCATGCACAGGGACAGTATGTTAATATAATCAAACTATTCACAAGGTCCAACTTCCATTAAACTAATTGATTTATTTTAGATGATGTTGTTTGAGGAGACATGTTCATACCCTTAGATGGTGGTTTTATTAAAGCTCACAATTTAGGTGAAGGAAAGCATTTAAGCAGAAAGAAATTGATCACCTAAGGCAATCATATATCTTAATCGTTGGACAATGTTCATTCCAAGGTTACAAGAAAAATAATCAAAAAAAGAAAAGCCCCAAAATAATGGTGCTGAAAATTCATGAGAAAAACTCCGGTCATCCCCAATTCTCAAAATTACAGTGACAATCTTCCATACTTGCACTTATTTCTTTTTGCTTTTTTTTCATCCTTTCTGTTTACGTATGACAAATGACCTCCTAAGAAAGAGTAGATGATCACTTGAAGCGTTGTTATGTGTACAACTTGTTAGCGGTATGTTCAATGTGGTACATGGTACTTGTAAATAGATTAATATGGAATTTCAATCTCAATGCTAATTTAGAACTCGTTGGACTAGAATTCAAAACCGTTTTTTTATGTTACTGAGCGAAGTAACATGTTTGTCTCGTGTTGTGCATGTCAGCACAAAAGCTAAAGGTTCTTCATCTGTCACTTTACGTATTTCGTATACTATAGGAGGAAAAAAGATTAGTTAAGTGAAATATAGGTTTTCCCGTTTGCAAGGTGTTTATACCATGAAAAACTTGAACATATCTGCCTCGACGAGGCTGATAAGTTTGAAGGCCATGCACGCCAAATCATCAACGGTACGGTGAGAAATCTGACTAAAGACAAGCATTCACTTAAGGCCGAATTGCTCCAATGCAAGTGGGGCAAGTTGGTGACTAGGAAATCACTGTGTCAAATCAAAGACAGCAATGGCTAAAGCGTGACAGGTTCTAGGCATAGGCAAGACATATGGCTCCTTCCTATAGGACCTAAGTTTTTACAATGCTACGTATCAACCAGAGAAGAGTTGTGAAAAATGTGACAAGGGCTGGATGAAAGCTTAATCAGGAAGGTAAAACAAGGTCCTATACTATCCCTCAACTTAATAAGTTCGGTTCATTCAAGAGGACTTAGCGTGAAGAGATTGGTAAAACATGCACGCCACTACATGTGGCAGCTCCTAATTGGATCACCCTAGGGGCATGGTGTAAATAAAGTAACAAAGCGGGCACACCCAAAAATACATGGCAGTCCCGGAATGGATCGACCACGGGCCAAATTATTACAGCTTAGCTATAAAATCCATAATGTTGTCTGAATCAATCCTTCTAGTAGCATTAAATACAACTACTATATAGTTCACACATTCATTTACTTAAGTAAATTTGTATATCTTGGGTTAGGTAAAACATCAAGCCAACTGCCTGTCTCATCCACGCTGTCCCCAAAGTGTCTCAATCCTTGAATCAGGTGCTTTGTAGCTTCAGAGTGTTATCATTTTCTCTGTATCACTGAACTGAACACGTGATGGAGGTAAACTGCCTTTGTTCATCGTATTGTTTATGCTTAGCCTGATTAGGAGTAGGAGTAGATTAGGAAGGAGCACATGTGACTTAAAGTAGCACTTAAAACTCTTAAAGCATTATTCTCAAGTCCTTATTGATCGTTTGAAGAAGTCAGATTGGGAACTCCCCCTACCCCCCCCCCCGCCAAACCAGTTTAAATTGTTTGGGAAATGTGTTTTAACGTGGTCCCATTAGGACTTTGCACGCCCATTACTTCACAACCCCACACATCTATCACATGAGACCACAACCATAACGCGACACTTGAGCGTTTCAAGTCAAACGCAAACCTAAAAAATAGAAGCTGAGCTGTAGACACATGCATCCATTGATGAAAGGTGTTGTGTGCATTGGTGATGGACTGATGGTGGGTGGGTGTAACTGTTACAATAGCATGTAGTTCACTCTTGTCCCATATTGTAAAGTAAAATAGTCTGTGCACTATAAGGTTCCATGTGTTTGTGGATCTTAAGCAATATAGAGGATTTGGATGGCCAAACGTATACTGCCCATGACTCTGCTTGGGACACATATTTAATGATAATTCTGTTTGTTATGGATGAAATTTGTCCTCGACTAAATATGTTCAACAATGGTGGTTAAATATGGTTAGTGGTCAAAGGTCTGCCACAGACTGGTCTAGATTTAAGCTAGACACCTATCCCGATACAACCTTGGACGGATTGTCGATACTCAACAGATAAGGACTCTTGCACTTATCCAACAAAGACTCATCTTACACTATGATAGGGACTTTAGGTATGCAGCCTAAACTGTCTCGTATAATCCATATATACTGAAGGATGCCACGTATTCACACACATCCCCACATATACACACCCTTACCTTTTCAGAGCCTTTCTCTATATGTTGACTTAAATATCAAAATGCTTATGCCGGATCCCCTGTAGCATTTACCCTTTTTTTTTTATCTTTGCATGTTTCGTTTCTTCGGTCCATCTAGATACGTTTTCTAACAGATTTACATTATTGATGGGACCAATTAAGATATTTCATAGCACCCAAAGAAACTACTGAATGGATCAGCGATGCAAATACTATTCACATGCTCTTTGATAGGCACACAACTAGTCTCTACCCAACACATTCTGATTGGCGGAACCCCATGGAAGGTCCCCTTTCGATGGTTGTTGTGCAGAAAAAAGGAAAGGCAAGGCATCAACCCCTAAGTGGTAAAATGAACACTAGCTGCTACTCATGATTAATTCCTATAACGGGGTAATCGGCCCAAATTCGTCGACCTAACTTGCCTCGCTTTTCATACAGAAACGATCAGTTGGCCATACATTTTCAGAGCACGATCCTCCAGCATTTGGCGAAAGATATGCAAGCCACATTTGGAGATGGTCTTTGCCAAAGTCCTCTCATTGTGCACTTGGATTGCCTTGTTGATGCTTGCCCCAATGGGCTGCCTGCTATGAACCTTCATCTCGCGCACCGGTCCACCCCATAAGAAGAGATCCGACCTCGAGGGGCTCAGGTTGCCCCTTTGTGATTATGCGTTAGCTTTAGAAGCCCGAGCCGCCCATGTAAAATGCGTGCATGCACAGGCTAAATGTCTCATCTACATGATAATTTAAACGATGATAAGATGCATTGGGACTGTCGACACTGTTATGGGAAATTTAGGTTTGATAATGATGAAAAGAGTTATCCTTCAAATCGTCGGCGTGGCGGTAATTATTCTTTAAAAGCTAGTTTGTTTACCCCAACATAACACTATGAACAGAAACTTGAGGAGATGAATTACCGTATTCAGCCATTGGTGATGGGTCATTCTTCTGACCAATCAAATGAATTTGATCCGGTAAGTCACCCTTTATAAACAAAATTATTCGTGCCTCAATGCTAATATGCTTCTCCATTAGGCTTCAGATCTAGTCAAAAGTCGTGCTTTTCCAATTACTTCACACAGGGATGCTATAACTTGATTTCAGAACCTAAAATTCCAATCCATTACCTCATCGTCTCAACGTACTCAGTAGTTCAACAATCACTTTGCTAGCATTCGAAGGTACTGCAAGGCCTCAACAAGTCTTATAATGTGGTGCATCGTGAAGATGAGTCATTAAGCGCATATGCTACGCGCTTTAATTAAGAGTACTACCAGATTGAGAACTTGGACCAAACAGTTGCATTTATAGCCTCTGAAATAGGTCGCTCTCTTAGTCTCTCTCTAAAAATCCTCTTGATGATATGGCTAAACTTTATAAGAAGGTTGACAAGTAATGCCAAACATAATTAATCATCTTTGATCCGACGCAAATTGATGAGGACAAGGCTGGTAACAAACGTAAAGGGCTAGAGGACCGAAAGTAACTTGTCTGCGAAGAAGCCACGAATTGATAATAAGTTGTATGGAGGGCCAAGGAACCCTATGCAAGCGTTTTAGTAGTTTGCTTCAAATGTTCCTAAGGCTTCAATTCATAATGAGACTGAGGATAAGGTACCCGCTAAACAGCCAGACTAATGAAGACCCTTTTAGCAAAAGGGACAAGAACAAGTATAGTCGTTTCCATAAAGAGGTTGCGCATGACACTAAAGACTGTAGATAGCACCAGTTGCAGATTGATGACCTCATTGAATGAGGAAATTGTTAATGGTATATTTAAAACACTAATTTCGGGAAGCGAGAAGGTCACCGCAAGCTCTAGAGTAAAAAAGTCACAATATTTATTGAGAGGGTGTTATACACACCATCTCGCGATGATTTGTGGCTGGCGGTCTAACTTTGTTATCTCGAAAGATGCACATTCAAAGGCTCCAGAATATTGAGTATCCCAGTAACAAACCGCGGCTTAACCCAACTTTATCTTTCGCTAATATCGACTTAGAAGGTGTCCAATTCCAGCATGATAATCTTTTAGTTATTGATTTTTAGATGGCCAATTTTCTTATTCGTTGCGTGTCAGTCGAAGATTGAAGCTCTATTAGTACTATATTTTGAGTTGTTCAAGAAGATGAAGCTTGGCATAAATTACCTAAAACTTGTGGATCCCCATATTTATGGCTTCTCTGGAAACCCAGTTTGAGCTAAAGAAACTGCTACCCTACCGGTGGTAATAGGGACAGATACTCATAAGGTACATTTTAAGTTAGACCTCATTGTAGTTGAGGTCCCTTCATCCTACAATGGCGTTCTTGGGAGAATTGGGCTTAACAAGATAAAGGTTGTAATGTCGGTGTACTAGTTGACATTAAAGTTTCCTACTGAGGCTGGAATGGGAGAGCTCTGTTAAGGCTGAATGATGGTAGGACAATGTTATCTTACATCCCTTAAGCAAAGGAGTGGCGAGATTATGCCCAGTGAGGACGTCTGTGATGAAGCAAAATTGCAACAAGGTTAGCCCACAAAAGAGCTTGATGGTATTGAACCTATCAAAGGTGAAAAGTCATAAATAGTAATGATAGGCTCCCATTTCTATGAAGAGCTTCATACAAGACTCATCTACCTTTTTGCAAGATAATGTTGATATGTTTTCTTATTCTGCTGGAGATATGCCCGATACCGGCACCAGTATGATCACACCCCATCTCAATGTCGATATAACCCACAAACCTATCAAATGGAAAAAACTGATTTTTGCATCGAAAAGACAAGAAAAATTTGACAAAGAGGTGGAAAAGCTCTTCCGGTCAGAGTTTATTAAGGAAATTGGTACCCCTACTAGATCTATAGTACCATCATGGTTCCAAAGGCAAACAACAAGCGAAGGATTCTATTGATTTCAAAGACCTCAACAAGGCTTCTCTTTAGAATAGCAGCTTGCTTCCGTAGATTGATATCAAAATCGGTGCGACCTCTGGCACGAGTTAATTAGCTTCATGAATGCTTTTTCCGGCTACAATTAGATCTAGATGCATAGAAATATCCCCAAGATCATGTTCATAATAGACATGCATTTATTGCTACACGGTTATTTGTTTTGCTCTTAAAAAAACTGGGGCAACATATCAGAGCCGGTTAACAAGGTCTTTAAATATTTTATTGGGAGGAACATGGAGGTCTACATGGATAACATGCTTGTCAAAATAATTCATGCCAAATACCACCTTAATGATCTAGAGAAACTTTTGAACTACTTTGAAAGTACAAGATGAAGCTTAACCCCTCCAAGTGTGCCTTTAGAGTCACGTCTGGAAAGTTCATTGGCTTCATGGTCTCATATCGTGGCATATATGCAAACCTGGAGATAAATTAGAGCCATCGAAGCCATGTCTCCTCTCGTATCATTAAGAAGATACATGATCTCACATGTAGTGTAGCAGCTTTATGATGATTCATGTCTAAGTCTGTGGAAAGGTGTGTCCCCGTTCTTTAAAGTTCTAAAGAATATGAATAAGTTTCAATGCGCCGAGGAATGTCAAACCTCATCTAACGAGCTTAAGTGGTAATCCACTCATAACAAAGCCAGAACCTTCAGAGAAGCTCTATATCTACCTGAAGTTAGCCCTAGCACCGTCAGTGCGTACTCATATGGGATGACAAAAGGATACAAAGCCTTATTACATTAGTAAGGTCCTTCACGGAGCTGAAACTCGTTATCCCAGGTTCGAGAAGATGGTGTATACTTTGATAATAATTACTCGAAAACAAAGGCCTTACTTTCAATTACATAATGTTGTGGTGTTCATTAACCAGCCGCTATAGAGAATACTTCATAAGCCTGGTACCTCAGGAAGGACGGTTTCCTAGTCCTGGAGCTAGGAGAATTCGACATTGCATACAAGCCTAGGCTAAATATTAAAGCCCAAGCATTAACATACTTTGTCATGGAGTACACATTCCTCATGAGCCTACTGGAGTCGGAGGTCTATCCATTGGAACCAAAAGCTCAACCTTTGAACCTGAATGATCAAAGCATGTGGACTTTTAATGTTGATGGCTCTTCCAACATGAAGGGAAGTTAAGCTGGCCTTATCCTCATTAAATTAGGTACCCTAATTCTGAAATACGCATTGAGGTTTAATAATAAGGCTAATTATGAAGCACTATTGCTGGCATATGGCTAGCACATGCCTTAAAAAGTGCAAAAACCTCAACATTTTTGGTGACACTTAACTAGTCGTTCAACACATTAGTGGGAAATATGAAGCTAGGGGTACCTAGATGGTTAAATATTTAGACAAAGTATCTCCGGGGTTGGCTATCTACGGGATAAGACACCACTTGAATGGAACTACAAAGCTAGAAATTTAATCCTCAAGTTAGCCTGTTACACTCTCATTGACAGTAGGTTGCATAAGATCTTCCAATTTTCTATATCTCAAGTGTCTTAGACCCATGGAAGTTGAGTATGCTTTCCTGAAGTATATGAAGGAATTTGTGGCTAGCACTTGGGGCACACAGCATTAGCCTACAAAATACTCTGACAAGGATATTACTGGCCTAATATATATGAGTTGAGCCATGGATTTTACAAGAAATGCAAGAAGTTTAAAAAATATGCCTCTGTCCCGCATCAGCCAGCAAACTCCGCCCGTCCATCGCAAGCCCCTACATTTTGCTATATGGGGTATGAACATCCTTAGTCCATTCTCAATGGCCACTGGTCAGAGGGAATTTCTTATTATCGCCATTGATCATTTCACCTAGTGGGTGGAGGCAGAACCTGTAATATCTAGCATCAATCCAATTAATTTTTTAATGAATTACATAATATATTTATATACACACACACATTTATAAACATACGCATGTGTGTGTGTAGGGTCATGGTCCATTGCCCCCGTAGACAACTTAAGCCAAGTTGTCAACGCAATCTGGTCCCCAAATCTAACTTTCATTTGAAAAAAAATGGTCATTCACTGTATTATGTAGTGGACAGTGATTTTGACCACAATGTCGTGCATGTATTTAATGAGTCGGTGGGATTCGTAGGCAAACATTAGGTCAGTGTCGTAATCTTTACTGTCTGTTACATAATGTAACGAACAACGAAGTTTACTTCATGAAAAACAGATATGGCCCGTCTATCCGAATGAATGGGAGGCCAGGTCACCCGGGCAACTTAGCTTAAGTTGTCTGCATTGTCATTTTATCAGCTCCCCCCCCCCAACACACACACACACACACACATAAACACACACACATATGTATGTATATATATAATAGTAGATTGCATGTCTTACAGGCAACCACTTTTCTCCACCAATTTCATAGTGGGATTTGCATCCACATGTATTGGGGTTTAGAGGAGGTGAGTAGTCATGGAGCTAGCGTTCTAGGGATTTAAAAGGGAGAGTTAGGGGAAGAATTTAGGGTGAGGAAATCTGAGAGTTGGAGGGGATTTTACGAATAAGAAAGAGAGGAGAACAAGGAAAAAAATTTGAAGGAAATTTCAGCCTTAAAGGTAATTTAATTGGTGTTGTTTTTAGTGTAATTAGTGTGTCTATTCTTAGTATGTTAGTGTGCGCATGTGCATGTGTGTACTTGCATGCGTGCGTTAATAGGTTTATTCTAACCTAATTTGGGGATGTAATTGATAGGTAACTAGGTTTGAATTTATTGTATGTTTGGGTGTAATGGGGTGTGTGTGTAGGGTGTGTGCATGTGGGTGTAGTTCAGCGTGTGAGGAAGGAGATGGGGCTGCATAAGAAGCCGTGAGTGGTGCTGTAAAAGTGTGTTGCTTTTGTATAGGGTGTGTGTATGTGTGTGGGTGCTAGAAATATGCATGTGTGAGTATATTTGTGGGTGTTTACAGGGGTGTTCAGTGTGTGTTGTGTGCATGTGTAAGTATGTGTATCAGTATGCATGGATATGTATGAATGAAGTGTGTGTTTGTGTGTGTTCAAGGAGGGTGTGCAAGATTAGGTGTGTGCACGGCAGTGTGTGTGCGTAATGGGTACATGTATGTGTGTTTCACAAAATGGGTGTGTTAGCGCATGTGTGTAGTGTAGGTGTGTGATCTGTGTATATGTGTGATCTATGTATGTAGGAGGTATGTTAGTGGGTAGGTGGCTAGGTGCTGCGGAGCGTGAAGGTGTGTGTGGGCTGTGACGTGAGGACAAAAGAGGTTGTGGGTGAAGAATTTGGGTTAGGGTCTTTAGGAGCAGAAAAGTGTCGCTAAAGGCTTGGGTTTTTCAACAGTCCTTAGTTGGAGTTGTAAAAGCCATTTCCAAACTGATTTTGGTAAAGTGCCAAATAGTAATCCCTGTTCTTTTTGCAAGATCTACTGCAATGTGGAATTTTCTGGGATTTTTTCGCGTTGAGGAAGTGCGTTAAATGATTTTATCTGAAAAGAGGTTTTTGATTTACTTAAAAAAGCAAATCAGACTGTTTTTATCTAAAACTTTTGTAGTGACCTTGTGTTATTGAGTTGCTTCAATGTCTAAAGTTTCTTGGTATTTCAGTGCCGATTACTATTTTTAGTGATGTTGGCCATCTATCGCTCATTTAAATATCGAATAATGGTTTTTGAGCATAAAATTTTCCGAAAGGACTTTTTAGTCTGAAAACCAGTTTAGTTTGGTTAAAAAGATATTTTGAACTATCTTTGAGATGTTGTTGGTGCGTTAGCCACATGAGGTATTTTGATAATTTTACATATGTCAGAAGTGTTTTGGTAATTTTTCATGTTCAGTGGCAAATTTAGTGTACATGCATATTTGAGCGTTGTGAATGATAGAAATTGAGGGATCATGTTAGTACACTCTCAAAATTGAGATATATGTAACATAATTGCACTTTCAGAGGCTAGGCTAAAATCATAATATTGGGTTAAGATAGTTAACCGTGGCTATAGGTTATGAATTAATTAGTGGAAAGAGTAAATATCGAGATATTTTCTTACTCTATGAGTTAATTATATGCTACGGGAATTAATTTATCGCCGATTCATCTTTTTGGATTTGGTACAAGATGACTAAGACCAGACTCAAAGGAAACTTCCAGTTGCGGTTAGCGACCGGTGTAAGTACATTCTGCCATATCCTCGCTTATTATCATATTTTCAACTATAATATATATAAACACGTGTATTCGTATCAGTTAGATGTTTTGAAACCTTTTATGAGATACATATACGACTGTTTATGTTATAAACTATTGATAGGGAAAGATATTGAGCTGCCATGAAATGCTTGTGATTTACCATATTATGAATCATGTTCTACCTTAACTAGATGAAACTTTCTTAAATGATTGTTGTGCCACACATCTAACAGTATGAAGTAAGATTTTGGGTCCTTGTCAACCGGACAATACTGACACAGAGTCAATAGTGGTCGCCCCTGCCTCCACAATAATGATTATCCCGTGGTGGGATTCCGGGTCCAAGTCATTGGGACTAAACGCAGACCACAACATACTGTTAAGTAATTATGCGATTGAACAGTTATGGATGATCATTATGCTGCAACTGTTTTCTATTTCACATAGTTGTTTCACTCAAACCCTATATGTACTTTTGTAATCTATATCCATCATATCATTTTTAGTTTGACTTATCATTTTGAATTGAGAGTCCATGGCATGTTTATAAGGCTTAAAACCTATTTTTGGATATGGTAAATGTGCTTGCCGGGCTCTAGCTCACTACTTATTTTTCAGGCATAACCTAGACGGACTCGATGCTTACAAGGATATTGAGGTTAAGGCTAGTGGAGACGATTGTTAGAAGATTGCAATGCTCGTAGTACTTTAATGTTTCCTATGGTGTCATGGTTATCGGTATTTTGTTTCTACGACAGTAATAAGCTTATATATGCACGAATCTCAGTCTTGTTGTCAGTTGGGTATTTTGATTGACAAAATGTTATAAATAGTGTTTTGAGAATGTTAAACACGACTCTCAGTTGTCTTATTAATGGTCTGGAATTTAGTAAGTTAAAGCAGTTATATGCACATGTTACAGTAAGGCCTGATAGAGCCTTTGGTGAAAACCCATTGGGCTTGCGGTCAGTCATAGACCTAGTTCACGGGCGCAATCATGGGTTTAGGTCGTGCAGAACTCTCTTGCAACCATTACTCAGCAAAATGTGAGTACTTCTTTAGCAATAGGTGGTTTGCAGGCTTGGAGTTCCCCACATTGTTGATGCTGATAATTTTAAAAGTTTGACAACCACATGTTTAGGGGATTCTGCTCTAATCTCTCTACTAATAATAGATTGACTTTCAAGCCAATGGTCAAACAAAAGTCAATAATTGTACATTTCTTAAAAGGTTAAAGGAAAGGAAAGGCGATTCAAAAGGCTATGGGTTAATAACTCTCTAGCATTCTTTGGGCATATCGAACTATATGTCACACTGCAATTGGGGAGTCTAGCTTCAATCTAGCTTTTGACATGAGAGATGTGATCCATGTAGAGATAGGCATTCCATCTCTTAGAGTTCAACACTTCTTTCAACAAGACAATGATGAGGAACTCAAGGGAAACCTTGACCTCATCGATGAACTTATAGAACAAATTGTACTTAGGGTTGTGTCATACCAACAGAAAGCTAAGGATTACAACTCTATGATTAAGGAATGACTCTTCAAGGTTGGAAACTTGGTCTCGCAAAAGATGAAATTGTCAGATCTTAGAGGAGCTTCATGTTAACTTTTGCCTAACTAGGAATGTCCATATCTTGTCACCGAGGTTGTGCCCCCGGAACACACTGCTTGAAGACTTTGGATCAACGCTCTACCTCGGGCATGGAACTCAGAGAACCTAAATTGGTTCAACCTGTGAGTACTTTTGCAAAACACCTATTCGTTGGTTGGAAATAGTAGCATAATGGAGCAATATTAGAGTAGACTAGGACAAAATATTAGTTTTGAGCTAACTGTAGATATTCCTCAATTTTTTTGGAGTAATGTCCTTTGGGTACCTTTTCCATATTTAGTGAATACATTCTACTTTGTTTTTTTTATTATCTAACATATTTGTATGCAGTTAACCTAACCTTTCATGAAAAAAGTCACCAAAAAGGTCAGGGGTATCCCAGAGTCAACATCTAGGATAATTGCTACCTCAATAGTCTGGTGCATCGTCACCACCCGCTCGGGCATGGCCCATATATGTAATCGCTCCACGCTCATGGACTCGCTAAAAATGGGTCTGGTGCATCGTCACCACCCACATGGGTAATTATTCCACACTCAAGTTTCTTTGGTTTGGTCCCGTCCAATTTTAAATAGTTCAGGAAATTCCAGGCCTAATCAACTGAATTGATCGTCCAATTTTTTAAAAAGTGAACCAGATTGATTGTCTTGTTTGATCGATTGTAAATGGTCGAATTGGACAATTTGATTTCACGAGGTGGATTGGTTTAACTAGTTAGAAGGCTTAACCCAAGCAATGAAAAATACTATGGTGGACAAGTGAGCTCTACAGTAGGGTGTGTTCTTGTTGTCGGAGGTAGTGACATAATAGGTGGTTAGATGGTAGTAATAGCTACCAGATCTAACAGTAAGGAGAAGAATCATTGAAAATAAAAGGGGAAGAGGGTTGACAAATGGCAAGTCTAGGGTATCTCGGCAGGAGATGATGGTGCGAGAGAGGAAGTAAAGGACAGAGGCAAGATAAAAGGAAGTGGTGGCGGCGGTCACTAACACTCTTTTCAAAATCCCCGTGGGAAGAACTTTCTCCTTCTAAGTTTTGGAAGAGAAGCTATCAACTCTAATTGAAGCTCTAAAACTAAAATGCCAAACTGTTTGGAGAATGTCTGCCGGGAAAGTTATAACACGATGACCATCTCCTAGATTTTGATTAGACTTATCCCTGATACGCCTTTCACCCAAATTTGCACAATACCCCTTAAAAGCCGAGCATATGGAAAAAGATAAAGGAACAAAGTTTATCACCAGATTACCCATCGAGGTTGTAGTTAAATAACAAAGGAACAAGGTTTTTGCCAGACAAATATACATTGATGGTAGGTATTCTGACAATGACTCCACTACTTATTACCGACAATCCCTTTACAACTATTTTAACCAAGGCTCATTCTCCCCAAGTCCCAGCTTCATTGGAAGTCAGAGGACTTGGTGGATACGCAGAATGCTAAGATTTGATACTTCAGTTCAGTTAATCGTCTTGAAAGATCAAGGATTGTAATTTTTTCGGCGATGAATCAAAACATTAATGTCTTTCTATCTGTCCTCTGATACCGTGAACACGCTACAATCTACTAATTGTTGCTAGGTTCATTGTTGGAAAGGCTTTATGTTTCTACAATAAGGCATTTACCACAAACTTTTATCACAAAGCCAAGTTCGTTAAGGGACTCCGGATTAATACCGGTGTCCATTATTTAAAGAGGTATTTTTAAAAAAATAGGGTAACTAATAACGATTCTCAAAGGCAAAGTTTATAGTAAATTATTATTAAATAGTAATCACTTCTCTATCATATTTAGTTTTAAGCAATAGACAAATATCTAAAAAAAAGTCTTGAATACAATTTTAAGCAATACGGGGCGTCCTTGGGGTCACGGACAGACCGTAAAACCCTGTTCAGTTCAATAAGTGGAACACATTAGCTGTCCGCGACCGATTTTATATTACCCTTCAATTCGAAACACAAAACCATCCATTATGATTTATCAGATTATAGATTCTAAGTTCATAACCCTAGCCCATCCATAGATCAAACTATATCGTGGATTGGATTTCACTTACTGTTTACGGTATCATTGCGTGTGCTCGGGGTAAAAGTTTTGTATAAACGTATCGCTATACTACTAAGTATTTTTATTTAAGTTCTAATGACTAATCATAAGGCAAAGGGTCGAGAAACTCAACGCCACTATTCTTGAACAATATGGAGCCAACCTTTTTTTTTCACTATTACGGATATATGAAAATAGGAAACGGTTGGATCCACCTTATTCTTAATGACCAATAAATTTAGAGTTTTTTCCCTAAATAATACTGTTTTAAAACTTAATAACCAATCTATTTCATTTTGAAACTTATTTACCCCCGCATATCACACTTTTGAAAATCGTTGTTTGAAATGACGACTTCGAAACATCGATTTCTACCTTAAAGTCGTGGTTTCAAACAGCGATTTCTACTTTAAAGTAAAAATAAAATAGAAATCGCTGTTTGAAATAACAATTTCTACTTTGAAGTCGTGGTTTCAAATATCGATTTCTAAAAGTGTGGTATGCGGGTAAATAAGTTTTAAAATGGAGTAGATCGGTAATTAAGTTTTAAAACAGTATTATTTAGGGAAAAAACTCAATAATAAATTACAAACTTAATAACCTGTTTACCCCATTTTCAAACTTATTTACCCGCATACCACATTTTGGGAAATCGTGGTTCCAAACCGCGCCTTCTAAGTTGAAAACGTTCTTTGAAAACACGTTTTCAAATTGAAATTTTTTACGTTTTAGCCTCATTTCTGAAAATCCAACAAAACTTAACAAAATAAAACAAACTGTTAAAAAAACAGGCGCGCGTTTGGACTCTACCTTCTGGGAGCCGATTTCCTTTTTCCTTCCTTCTTCCTTCCTTGTTCCTCCTTCATCAGCCCTTGCTCACGGCTGGGCCACACCTGTGAGTTCTCTTCTCTATCCTTTCTTTCTGTTTTCTTCCAATTTACGATTTGCTTCTGCGTCTTCCATTAACATCAGTGCTGGGTATTCCGATTTTCGGATTAGGGCAAAAGTTCAAGCTCATTGCGCAATTAGGGCAAAATTTGGGAGGTCCAGTCAAGCAACATCTGTGGATTCTCCCAATTTAGCAACGTGAGTCCTCCTCTCTGTTTTTCTTTGCACGAATTTTACAGGTTGTTACTGTCATGGTTATTGAAATTTGGATTTTGTTATTCAATTAGTTCCTGAGCTCGTATGGTGTAGGAGAAGATGGTTTGATAAGGTCTATTGAAACGGGATCAATCTTAATTTTGGTTCTAAGTATAAGACCATGTGTATAGGATTCCTTATATGATATGCCCTGTGTGTGTAAGATGATAGGCAAGTGTGTTTTTTTATATATACTAGTGGTTGTTCACGTGCGTTGCACGTGGATGGTTTCTAAAGTAATTGGTAAGCAATTTATCAAATAGAAAAATTGTCTCAAAATAGCAACTTATCAAAATATTGGTGATTCATAACAAAATATTGGTGATTGATAGAAAACTCATTAAAATACGTTGTTATATAGAGAAGTCTGAGATCCAGGTGTTTGGATCTTCATTCGTAGATGGTACCCGATTCAGTTTCAGGTGAACATGATGGTACTTCCAACAACCATCGTATTCAGAAATTCACTTCTCTATATAGGCGAGCCTCGGAAGTAACATTGACCACACGATACTTTTGAAAACCTTGTTATCGATTGTGTACATGAAAACATGACTAAACGATACTTGTAACACCTAACTATCCATTATTTTCATCCACCGGTATTCAGAGATTCATTTCTCTATTAAACATAGTTTTAAAGTAAGAGATTGTACCGACCAAAGACAATTTCCAAATATATTTAATCAGAAGCAATACCTAAATTCATACCCTCATAAGTTTGTCAGCACACCAGTTTGTCGCCAAAAGTTAGTGTTATGTACATTAGCAACTATGGGGATATGTGAAAGAGCATAATGGGCATCAATTTAGACTACATATTTTCTTTTCAAATCCTACACAAAACTCTGCACAAGGTATCGATGACAATCTACAAGTTTAAATTCTGGCATTTGCAATAGAGGATGGGCGAGAGCAACTGCTTGAATCCACCAGAAGTACTTATGGATAAAGCAGCTTTTGTTTCTTCTTGGATATACACTGCAAAGTCCATCAAAACAAAAAGTTCATCTACCAAAAGAGGCATGGAACTGTTGAAATCCGCTAATTAAACTTTAAGGGTTATCTTAACCAAAGTGTCAAGAATGTAATCGTAATTAGTAGAATCGATGAAAACCCATCTCTAAGACCATTCAAAAGTAATTATGCATATTATTATCCTCAGGGGCCGAATAACTTTTTCTACTTCACTATAAAAGAGATTCAATACTTTTTACTTCCACTTTATCCTTATGCGTGTTTAGTTACCCTTTCTTACTAATATATTTACATTTCTTGGAGCTCTTAGATTTAGTTCGGTTATATATTACCTCCCAAAGCCAAACGATTGATGTGGTACAACAGCCATTTGCATATCGATTGGCTCACACTGCAATCACATATATCAGAATTTTCACCGCCTTAACCCCCACATAAGAGCAACCACTATTTTCAAGAGCACCATACCTAAACTCAGTCACTCACCTTACGCCTCAACCCCGCCGTTACTACCACCTTCGAAAAAGCTTGCGATTGTTGTTATGCCTTATTCTACAAATGCATCTCAAAGGAGGAACACTATAAACATGAAGCATATATTCTTTTAAACGGGAAGCAAGAGAATTGAAAAGGGACATATCACCTTTCTGTCCTTGGCTGAAGATATCTTCAGCGAGCTTGACATTATGTCGGTACATACTCTTTTGTTTAACCGCCAAAAAGGAAATTCATAAACAGATAGAATAGCTTAAGGACAAACTCTAATGACAGTTGAGTGATACACTAACCCCTCACTGGCTCTTCAATTGATTCTCTTAATCTCTAAACATTTAAAATCCATCTCTAAGGAAACTCAAAAGAGTTTATGCGTGTGTATCACATAGAATACTCTTAATAGTAGTAACTCAATGGCTTCATTCTATTTCACCATAACAGCAAGTCAAAGGTTTCTACTTTCTTACTAAATCATTATCATTTCTTTACATATCATTTATGAACTATGGTTTCTTGGAGAGCTCTCTCTCTCGAATCTTAGTGATTGAGTTCAACAAAATATAACCACCTCCACCAAAACACCTAATGTCGTAATCTCCTGTACATCAAAAGCATCATTCAACTAACCAAATGACCTGTAGATTTGGTCATCCTACTGTCACTTATCTCAGAATCTAAACTACCAAATCCCCCACGAAGACCAGCCACTGTCGTCAAGTGCAGAAGCAATATGCATATCATCTTAGTTCAAATACAGCATCCATGCAGTTGCACCCACACATGCGTATACAGATGCATATACAAGTTTTGAATGACGAAAATGATCATGCAGCAAAGTATCCTCCAATGAACTCAGCATCCTATAGTCGTAGTGATGCCATAAGGTTGAACAATAGTTATGGAAAAAGTAAGCAAAAAGGCACAAAATTCATAACCTCGCTTTCTAAGTGTTACATGGCATGCACTTGCAATTAGTGCTTCATTATATATATATATATATATATATATATATATATATATATATATATATATATATATTAACCATTCATTCAATGATATGACTAAGTAGAACTAATATAAAAGAAATTTTAAGTAACAGTTAATGAACTAACCAAAAAAATCAGTATCTTAAAGTAACTGATGAAAGGATTAAAACTACAATGAATACCACTTTGGCATCAATTATGGTTAAGAAAATAAATGCCCTTTCAGATAGTGCATTCCTTTTCTTTCCTTCATTGTTTATACTATTGGCTTATGATATGTAACTCCACATGGTGTTAAAAACTTTCAACTAAAGACACATTTTCACAGGTCCTTTCCTTAAGCTACTATGTGTCATTTAACTTAGTTTGGCAGCATCCCAACAAGTGATGGTTCTCTGCTGCAACAAAATCTTCTTTTCAAGGATTACATACATGGCATGCACCTAGAATTCCCTTCCATACACTATTTTCTAATTGACCTGCCATTTGATAATTATATAATATGTAATGACAACATGAATACAACGGATATCTAAAAGAACTATCATGTAATGACAACATGAATACAACGAATATCTAAAAGAAGTACCTTAAAAGTAACTAAAGTTTGTGAGTCGCGGGGAATGAAAAGATATACGTGCTTTGGGATAGTAAGATGAACGCCAAAAGGCTTTCTCGCATTTTACTTAGTTGTTTCTTTCTTATCATCGTCGTTGCTCCCTACGTATATTAGACGCATGATCAATTTTTTTAAAATGTGAACTCAATGAAACCAGCTAAACATGCGCAAATGGACTCTAGCAAAGCCTGAGTAAGATCAACTATGACAATGCTCCACCTACAGAACCTTATTCCAAATGATAGCATGCCTTACTTTTATCTTTATGCTAACTTTATACCTCATTTGTACCACTTTTCTATGTACCTGGTTTAGTTTATGACTAAGTATTCAAAACATAAATGTGTCCCTTTCTTTTTCATTTCTCCCCTTCTAATATCTCTCATGGTTATTTTCTTTCTATTAGCATTACATCTCTCTAACAATGAGAGTACAATCTAAGTTGGGTAATAAACTCATAGCTTTTTGGCATGTGTTCTTTACAACCATACATTTCGTGATGTATTGATGATTTTTGATCTGATCTAAAATACTATGGATTAACGCTTTGCAGAAAAGTAGTGCCTTTAATAATAATTAAATTTTCCATTAGACGTGGCACACATGTCTTACTTTGTAATATTTACATGAACAAGCAACAAAAGACCCCAATATGTCTCTAATATAAAATGAGGCTAACATAAGCTGTAATTGAGGAAGTTGCGCCTGGCGTCATACTAAAAAACCATATGCTCGTAAGAACAGTCAAATTGCAATTATTTCCTACAAGTCCTGAGTAAGAATGGTCCACAATTGTTCAATCAACTACTGGTTGAGAGGTATCCAAAGGTATTTCTTATGTCAAAGAAGTAAAAGGGATGAAAAGAAAAGCAACGTGCAATTATCTTAACTCGAGTGAAAATTTTGGATGCTTTCTGGCTATAAGGAACAATACTCGTACTAAATACAACAAAGAAAGATCATTTAGGAAAATGGTCAAGCATGTGGTGTGCACTTAATGTAGTCTACCCTGAGGAAAAATAATTAATGTAGTATACCCTGAGGAAAAATAATTAACAACACCCTACTATTCTGCTGCAAAAAAAATTGAATAACTTTGAATAGTACCGGAAGTTGTCGCCAGTTAGCGCATGCTAAACCTTGGATTATGCTGATGGAAAGCAAACCGGTATGCTGGGATCCATCGCATGTGGCAGATCTCAAAATTGAGGATCAAAGTAGTAAGTGATTTCGCATTGAGTTTACGAAGTCAAGATAATTCGAAATTTGAACACAATATCCAAAGCATCGAAATCAAAAAACAGAAGACCAAATTACCTATTCAAATATACATGAGAAGTCTTACATGTATGTATGTGTGCTTTTGACCGATGGCCGCAGATATAAAAGAAACACACCTGGACGATGACAATGGGAAAATTTGGTGGGAAATGGGCCATAATGGGAGCGGGTGATGTTATTTGTCCAAGGGCATTGAATGGCAATTAATCTCAAAAGGGCAGTTGAACCGGGTATCGCTTCAATACAGATGACAACTCGAGGAATGCGCAGGAAAGTATGTGCCTTCCTACAGTAGGATTTCAAGTTTGTCACACATGTGAATCATGATCTTTGGCTATGCTTGAGGGACTTATGGTGCTTATAAGGGAATCAATAACATCTACGATAGATAGATCCAATGCGTAATGGGTAAACATGAAACGAAAGAACATAATCTATGCACAGAAGAATCATAAGGGAGGATGGGTTTCTGTTTATCATGTCTTTCGAATTTTGAAACTAACCTCGAGAAGAAAGTCTTGCACGCAATGTTAATTGAATTCCAAAAAGTAGGAAAGGTTTGATGTGAAATTCGCCCTTCAACGGTCTAGTTCTTGGCATATCCTTCGTGAGGCAATACAGGAGTGTGTGTGTTTATGAAGAGGGAGGTCGGTTGGAATAAGAGAAGCATCGGTTAGTTTTCTTCGTTTGTTTGTTTATCGCGCCGATTGAAGGTGGCGTAAACAGTGGTGAGGGTGCATTGAGTTTGAAAACAGGTGGATAGGATGTAATATGGAGTCTCTCAAGAGGGCATTTTCGTAATGAAAATGTGTAGAAACATGTTTAAACAAGTTACACTTTTAATGTAGAGAGATGTGTAGAAACATGTTTAAACAAGTTACACTTTTAATGTAGAGAGATATATAAATATATGGTTTAACCATGATTTCATTTTCAGGTTGCCAACCTCAACCTATATGCTGTTGCGCTAATGAACAGACTGATGGAGAGCATTCTCATCAATTGCTATTGGATGGTGCTCTATTAGCATATTTCATCTTGGAACTAAAGAGCCAAGGTTCGCCACAAATTCTTACTCTTTACTTCTAGTTTATTGACGGGGTGCTATGTTTTCTAGTTTATTTTTTATCTTTTTGATGCACAAATTTTCGTCGTGCCTTACTTTTAAGTCAGGTTTCCTTTCTTCCCTTTTCTGCTGTTTACTTCCGTTTGCTTGAAGAGGAGTAGAGTTGAATGTGAGCATGTACTTTTGAAGAGGAATTCAGTCAAGTTTAAAATGCATGTAATTTAAGCAGGTAATGAACCCACATTTTGCATTTTGATTAGAATTAAAGGTTAAGAAACAAAAAAGTACATATTGAAGCTTTTAAGTTTGGAAGTTGTACTACAAAGCTGCCTTAACATGTCAGTCCTCTAGGCTTTATATAGGCTGTAACAACCACTAGTATAGCCTCCTTGTGTGCTGATTTAGGTAACCCTTCAATGAAATCCATGGAGATGCTACTCCATAATTGATTTGGGATAGGTAAAGGCTGCAACAATCCAGGATAAGCTACTGTTTCATGCTTGCACCTTTGACATATATCACACCTTTTAACCCATTCTTTGACATCACTTCTAAGAGAAGGCCAATGGAATGTTGCTGAGACTCTCTTGTAAGTGGCTGATGATCCTGAATGTCCCCCAAGTCCAGAGGAATGCATGGTTTGAAAAATATGCTCCCTTAGTTTCCCTTCTTGCCCTATACATATCCTCCCTCTGTACCTTAGAATGTCCTGTTCATATGTGAACTCAGTGGTAGCAAAGGGGTCCAATGTAAGGAGTTGTATCTGTTCTTGTATATAAGGATCTCCTGAGTAGCTGTCTTGGACCTCTGTTAACCAAGCTGGATTGATATGTGAGATGGCTTGACATTCCCCATTGTCTTCATTCCCACTTGGCAGCCTAGATAGGGCATCTGCGGCACCATTTTCACTACCTGCTCTGTATTGAACTGTGAAGGTAAACCCAAGCAGCTTGGAAAGGCATTTCTTTTGGAGTAATGATGTTACTCTCTGCCCTAACAGGTATTTAAGACTACAATGGTCTGTCAAAATTGAAAATGGTTGAATGCTTGAGTAGGTGTGCCAGTGCAAAACTGCCTGGACTAAGGCCATTAGCTCCTTTTCATAGGTAGATAGGGCTATTGCTTTTGGTCCAAAGGCTTTACTGAAAAAAAGCCAAGGGTCTCCCTTCTTGCATTAGGAGCCCTCCCATGCCGAGATCACTAGCATCAACCTCAACAGTGAATGGTGAGGAGAAATTTGGTAATGCTAGCACTGAGGCACTACTCAGCAAATCTTTGGTTATTAGTGCTGATCATGCTCCTCACGCGCTGATGCCTTAACTGCTGTTATCTTCTTCACGCGCCTGCTGATCTCCTGTGTAGCCCTGCGTGTGTGTCACCTGCTCCAAGCCTTCATTGTTGGTGATGCTGACTCCATTGGTACCAGCTGCTTTCTTCAATTGAATTCTGATCTTAAGGGGATGTCTGGATGGAACATCCATGACAACACACTGGACAGCAAACCCACACACACACAGAGAAACTATCACACACACAACCCACCTTCGTTGGCTATGTTTTTAGTACCAAGACAGGTGCTCTGTTTTTTGGTTCTTTTCTGCTGTGTCTATTCGCAATCGCTAAGTACGATCAACAACGTACTACTTGCAGTAATGAAGTTCAACATGTATCGAGCTCGATACGTTACCGGCCATGGCTTAACAAGGTTATGGTTGCGCTTTTAATGGAATTGATGGGCTGAAAATTGAAGAACAGAGAAGGGGAGTGAACGAGGAAGAGAGATAGAGAGAGAACTTCAGAAATGATAGAGAGAGAAGAGAGATTTTCTGATTCACATTTCACATACATTCTTCCTGGTGTTTCCCCCTTTTAAGGGGGAAATTACAACCGATATTCAAACAATTAGAAGTAAAGAGCGGTACATTTGAATTTGACAGAAATTGGTCACCTCCAGGATCAAACTCAAAGGTGGAATGACCCCGCATACAAATACTAAGCAGAATTTCAGAAATATGTGCATGATCTCTACACTTAGAATAATCCTTTTGAGAAGCACCACTAAAAATCTGCATCTCAGTTTGGAATAGGTTGCTGGGGAACTTCTCTGTGATTGAAGTGTTTATTCCAATGGATAAGCTAGCATGAGGTGATTCTGCAGCTTTACCTTCATTACCTCGTGGTGGAGGCATATTCTGTATTCTATCATACCTAATGATTTACATATTCCAGTCAAATTCCCTTGGTTCCAGCCCTTAGTAGCTTTTTGTTTGCTTTAGTTTACCTATGTAACTCATGTACCAGCTTTGTTATAGGAGAATTGAGGATAATTAGAAATCAATAGCTTGTGCACAGTCTATCGCATCTTCTCTTGAATCGGATCCTCAAGAATCCTTGGTGCGATAGAGAATTATACCGTCTTGAGTCAGATTTAAGGCAGATCGACTGTCACCTCTCTAAGTGTTGAGTTTTGTATACTAACCATGGACTTGAAAATCACATGGACTCGAACATGCTGCAGTTTTATACGTTTATTCTTTGTATTAAGGAGAGGTCACTCTTTGTGGGAGTAAGATGGCGGCTTTTAATACCTCCAACATCTAATCTTGGTAGAAACAAAACATGATAGCAGGTCGGAGCTACCTTAACTTGGAATTTGAGATGATATTGACTTTACCAATGTTCAGATCACGTAATCATTACTTTGACTCAGTTGTTGAGCCCTTTGTGCTTACCTTCTGAGAGCATTATAAGTTAGCCACCATGCAGAAATTATCGGATCACTGCATATATAGTTGGTATTTGCCACATAGAACACCATCGAATCATCGCTTAGGTGAGTTTGTGCTTTTTGATCTTGTTGTATATGTAATTGTAATGTAAGTTAGTTATGTTTATATAATAGCTTTAGTCATTTTATGATGCAAGAAACAATATAGAAATGGATTGATAAGTTGTAGGCCAGAATATGTCCATCGTGTGTGTGTGTGTTTTGGTGTGCGTGTGTTTTTTGTTTGTGGCTTGGCGTGTGCGCAGGCCAATCAAGCCTCATCCTTGCACTGATTTACCATGCTTTGTAATGACACATAGTTTGTATAGAAAACCTAATCATATTTCTATGCAAACATTGAAGGTTCGCCATGGCTCCTTCCGTAAGGCTGCTGTGCTACTGGGGAGGAAATGCAGTAGAAGATTCAGATGGTTATGCATATGATTGTGGACCAAAGAAGTTGATCAAGGTGGAGGGTAACTGGACATTTAATTGCTTGATGGATAAGTTGTGTAGCTGCACAAGATTGGACAAGGAACATTTCAGGTTGAAGTTGAATTGTAGGTATCCGCGGATGGTTGGAAACGGTGCTCAGACCTTTTATATCAAAGTACCGATTGAGGATGATGGAGATGTAGAAGCTATGTTTGATCTCCAATCTCAATTCTCGCAGCTGAGCGCCATTGAGTTATTTATTGAAATGGAGGCTATTGTGACGGGATATGGTTCCTCTTCCCGGAATCTTGTGTCAAACTGTGACAGGCTATCTCCTCCGCAACGTAGCATGTCCACGCCCATAAGGGATCTAACCTCGTTGGACATTGGTGATCATGCCACACAAAGTTCGATTTTATCTCCCGTAGACAACGATATCAGAGCTAGGTGTGACTGGTCATGTTTCCTCTTTGCTTTTACCGCTGCATAACATGATTGACTTGGGGAATGAGGCATCAACCATCATTGAGGCACCTAATCTGGATAATGAACATGAGAGGACAGATTCGGAAGGCGAAGAAGATGCATTCATGGATAGGCTAAATGAAGATGACGATGGGGAGGATTATGGTAACGGTATAAGTACTGAGCTAGAAGCTCAGAGACGCGTATACGAGCCTAACGAGCATTTTTTCACAGACGTTGATTGGGCACCCGCTGCAGTTATTACAAGTCCTCTTGAAAGCAATCACGCTACAGTATGGCATCCCGAGCACGATGAGTTAAGAGTGGGTCTAGTTTTCAAGGATAAAAGCGAGTTTGTGAAGGCTATTTTAAGGTACCACGTCAAGCATAATTTGATCTACAAGGTGAAGCAGTCTATCCCAACTATGGTGGCTTTGAAATGTAAGTTTCCGAATGAGTGCAATTTTTATCTCCGTGCAACGTGTAAGAAGAGCCATAAATATTTTGAAGTTACACGCTATCGAGGACCTCACACATGTCCATTGAGGACGGCCTTGAACCAAGACCAACACCACGTAAACTATAGACTGATTACTGAAGCAGTCCGCAATATAGTTGAAGCTGATCCGATGGTTAGAATTAGCTCTTTAATTGCAGCTGTGAAGGAAAAATATGAATACACTGTTTCATATAAAAAGGCGTGGAAGGCCAAGGTTGCGGTTATTGCTGATTTGTATGGGAATTGGGAAGAGTCATATCGGGCATTGCCAAAATTTTTAGCTGCCATCCAAAAGTATAATGCCGGTACCATTGTCGAATACGATCCAAAAGGGCGTGGAGAATCTGATGCAATACGCTTTAAACGAGTTTTTTGGGCATTTAAGCCATGCATCATGGGATTTAGATTCTGTCGTCCTGTTATTAGCATTGATGGCACGTTTCTTCATGGAAAGTATTTAGGGACCATGTTAATTGCCGTATCAGCCGATGGAAACAACCAAATATTGCCGCTTGCATTTGCTATCGTTGAAGGGGAGAACCATGATAGCTGGAATTGGTTTTTGCAGCATGTTAGAGATTATGTGGTCCCAAGCGATAGGTGTATTTGCTTGATCTCAGATCGCCATCCCGGTATCTTAAGCACTGTGAGGAAAAACCAATTATGGCAGCCACCTTATGCCCATCACCGGTTCTGCTTGAGACATATTCGTAGCAATTTCACAAAAAAATTCAGTAGTTCGGAGCTGAAGAAGCTTATTTGGGCTGCTGGGAAGGCTACTCAAGTTCGCAAATTCAACGAGTTGATGGAAGAGGTCAAAAATCTTTCGTTAGAAGCAAAAAAGTGGTGTGATGAGATACCCGTTGAACAATGGACACTTGCACATGATGGTGGTAAACGTTTTGGAATGATAACGACCAACATCTCTGAAGTATTTAACAGTGTTTTGAAAGGATCTCGAGGCTTACCTATCACAGCACTAGTCCAAACCTCTTTTCACCGTTGTGTACATTACTTTAATTTGAGAAGAAACCTTGCGGCAACCTCTATGGCAGATCAAATGCATTATGTCCCTTCCGTCATTCTTGCAATTCAACAAGCGAAAAGGAAAATTGGTTCTATGTTTGTGCAACCTTATAACACGACCGGTGATCGGGGGGATTTTTTGGTGAGAAATAAACGCGGCCAAAATGCACAGGTTGTGCGGCTTCAAGATAAAACATGTACATGCGGGAAGTTGACGACATATGGAATCCCATGTTCTCATGTTCTAGCATGTTGTGCAGTGGCAAAGCTAGATCCTTGTGCATTTATCAGTGCCTGGTTTTCGGTTCGGGAATATAGCAAGATATGGGCTGAAATGTTTCAACCACTGGAGCATCCAGATTACTGGGAAGAATGGACCGGCTGTACATTCATGCCCCCTGCTGTAAATAGAGGGA
Organism: Escallonia rubra; assembly: GCA_033065855.1. Lineage (NCBI taxonomy): Eukaryota > Viridiplantae > Streptophyta > Magnoliopsida > Escalloniales > Escalloniaceae > Escallonia > Escallonia rubra. Next base: position 12,077 of record JAVXUO010000380.1, on the reverse strand, counting down.
AGGGTCGACCAAGATCAGTCCGTTTGCGCAATGAAATGGATATTCGTCTAGAGCGGCAGCCGAAACGTTGTGGATTATGCAAAAATACTGGCCACGACAAGCGTACATGTCATGCAAGGCAGACAGCTCAAACCACAACGTTTGACACTTGACAAGAGTCGGCTCCCATCGTTTTTGTTCATATTGTCTGCGTTGTATATTATGGTCAAACTTTTGTACAAACTAATGTAGTCCTTTGGCTGAAAACTCTATGTCATGTTCCTATTATTAGTTTTGAAACTTTTGAAAGTTTGAAGTTTATCTCCACATAGAATGCTACACAATGTTGTGATACAAACATAATCAAGAGTGACAAACCTTATTTCATCATATAAGGTAGTCACTTCGTAGGCCCTTTTTTGCAGCACTTTCTCACGTAAGCAACCTGCATCTACCTTACCATGCTTTTCCCATTTAACCGTTACTTCAAGTAGACCTTTTTGTCTTTGCTTCTCGTCTTCTCTGCATGACTTTAACTATCTCAGCCTGCCCTCGTATGCTATGCGAAGAAGATGGTGGTATTGCAAATGATGCTCTAAAGTTTTTTTGATGAAAGTCAATTGCATTACCAACCAAAATTTTACATCTGAGAATTGTGTCCTCATACACATCTCACATTTACAAAAGCAGCTATATACAACTAATGGGTGTTTAATATATCAGTATTCGCTCATTTATTCCCCAATTACTGCATAGCTTCCTGTTTTTACTATTCCTTGCACTGATTTGTTTCCAGCTGCTCGTAGACCATTGCATCCACTGTTTAATCATCATAAACACCTCCACCTTTGATTTCTGCTGCTGCTCAAAAAGAACACTTGTGCCATTTTCATACCATATCATATAGACTGTAACTGCTACTCCCAGCTTTCTGAGCTTTGCTAAATATGTTCCAACTTGCCAGCATATTGTTTAGCCAGGTCATTGGGACCCCTTATGTGAAGTGTGAAAGCATTTTCTAAGTAGATTTTGTACCTTCCCTCTTCCAAGCATGGGAACTGCTTGCTTTTCTTTCTTGTTCTCCATTAGCAGTTTCGTTGCCACATTCCTTGCTCACTGGCCACTTTGTTGATTCCAAACCTTCCTGATTTTTGGTTTGCTCCTCCTCTCCTTGCTCCAATTGCTGAAATCTATTATGTAGCACATGGGTAGATGGCTATGAACTACTGCTCACATGTTGAGGAACAGTGGGAAAACGATGCTCTAAAGTGCTGATGAGTACGGTGTGAATCATTTACATGTAGTTGTTCCCACCATGGTTCTATGTCTTTGTCATGCTTTGTTTGCCATATAGCTTAAATAATCTTGTGTGGCATGTGAGTGATGCAAAGAAGCTGGTTATTAACAAAATAGCATTGGATAGCATTGGATGGTGGATGGATGGTTGGTGATTTTCGTGCCTTATTGGAAAGCACACACGTGAGCTATGGGCGGAGTCATCTACACTTAGTTGTTCCCACCATTAATCCATTTGGCCTATCCAAACTAATAAGGGTGCCTTATATGATATGAAGACCATGTGTGTGTGTGTGTGTCACGAGCACGACATGATATTATATCAAGCTGCTCTGTATAAATTCAGTTGTGACTATTAAGTGGACAGCTTAAGAACTCACTGAAAATCTGAATGATGTCCAGTGCATCCGTTTGTTGTAAATGTCAGCTGATGTCTAACTGAAGACAGATGACAAACCTTGAATTGTAAGCGGCATTAAGTGACAAAATAGACATTAGGTGATAAAACTTGAACTAGGTGACAAAACTGAAATTAGGTGACAATGCTTGAAAAGCGAGATGAAGATAATAATCAGTTTATTATTATTTCGTGCATTGTGTTTTTTCACGCTAATTAACATAGAGTTTGCATTGGTTTTTTGTAGAGATGGAGGGACTAAGACATGAAGGACCAAGACAGGGGGAAATTGTGGAGCATTTGGTAAATCCAGGGCCCGTCGATCCTCATGTACTACATTTGCAACATTCTCATCGTTCTAGCTGTGTCTGGAATGGAGAGGTACTTGATTTTGTTATCAACTTTAATTATTCATGTTTAATTTAACTGATATAGAAAATGCATGCAGGTTGATAAGGTATTGACATGCCGACGAGCCCTAGGACCACTAGTTCGGAATCGCGGTGGGAATCGAAGGATGGAGCCACATGCGCGTGTCATGCAGTACTTGGTGCGAGTTGGTTTTTATGGGCTTTACCGGATCATGGAGGTTAGACTTGATCATGCTTTCATCACAGCACTTGTTGAGCGATGGCGGCCTGAGACCCATACTTTTCACCTTCGTGTTGGGGAGGCTGCAATTACATTACAGGACGTGGCAGTGTTGTCTGGGCTACCCGTTGACGGTGATGCTGTTACAGGTGTTGACACTACACGTTCCACGGATGCGTGGCAGGAGTATTGTCATATATGGTTAGGTGTCAGACCACCTGAAACGGTCATACGTGGAGGGTCAATACAACTTCGTTGGCTGATGGATCAATTCATGGTGTTACCAGAGGGTTCAGATGATGAGATTGTACAACAGCATGCCAGGGCTCTTATATTGGCCTTGATTGGTGGTGTTTTACTCCCAAACCTATCTGGCGCTAGGGTTCCTCTTATGTACTTAACTTTGCTTCAAGACCTTAATGCTGCGAGTGGGCGTAGTTGGGGTAGTGCAGCTCTAGCTTACTTGTACCGTGAGATGTGCCGAGCAAGCAGGAGTTCAGCATATGAGATTGGGGGACCCCTAATTCTGTTGCAGGTAAGCTAAAGTGTTAATCTCACTCTTTTGCTATACGATATCTTATCATTGATCCTTCTTTGTAAAATATGCTTGGCATAATAGTTATGGGCTTGGGAGAGGTGCCCTAACATGCGTCCCGAAAGAGGCCCTGAAAGAGTCCCCCCCGTAGAGGACCGGGCACAACCTGCTGCTGTTGACATACAACATAATGAGGCCGCTGGTGATGCACCTGTTGCTGGTGGAGGCCCTCCCCAGCCACATGAAGTCGAGCCTTTACCTCGAGACCCTTTGGGTAGGAGGTAAGCCCTTAGGCCTGGTTAACAAAAGACACAGTTGGACAGTTTCACATGAATTGTATGCTTCTATGGTTACTTTCATACTTGTGAGAGTAACATAGTCTATAGGAATTGTATGCTTCTATGGTTACTTTCACCTTTTATTTTTGTTAACCAAACTTGAAAATAACATCGACAGGTGGCTTGTAGCACTGGAAAGTGACAAGGTAGGATCACAGTGTCTCAGGGGATACAGGGATCAGCTGGACAATTTAAAGTCATCAGAGGTTTGTGCTTAAGTATTCACATGGTGCACATAAGTATGTAATTGGCTTGTTGTGATGTTAGTTTAAATCATATGCCTTTTACATCCCGCAGTTCATATGGCAACCGTATGACTTAGCTTCGCTACCGGAGTACTGCTTGACCGGAAGGCATGTTTGGATGACTCGATCGCCGCTTATCTGCTTCGAAAGAGTGGAGTGGCACTTCCCGGACCGTGTTTGCCCGCAATATAGCATGAGGCAGGTGATCCCCCGTGATTGTGACACTGGTGGTGAGGTCCTTCATAAGATTGATCGTCGGGGCCACCCGAACACTGACTGGGAGCTGAAACATCGTGTCTACATTGACATGTGGAATGCTCGTGCAGATACTATATATGGTATAGAGGCGGCCACTGAATATGTTGATGCAGGGTACTCTAGCCCATACATGTTGTGGTACCGCTCGATCACCCGTTTGTTGGTTGGCAAACCGGTGCAAAATATACCATCTGGATACCAAGGAGGGCATGCCACTGTGGAGATGTTGGTATGTATCTTAGGCCCTTCCTCCATTTAAACGCTAGCAACTATCTACATCTTTTTCGCAATATAGTGACCATTCCCACTATCAACCTTAGTTATGCTCTAAGATCATTTTCTAGATACAATGCTCAAGACACAACGACATGCATCCCTTTTGATTTACCTAGGATTGTGTGTGTACGTTTGGGGCTGGGATGCTTTCTTAATATGAGAGCATGATAGAAACTATCAAGCAGAGCTTGAAAGTTTGACACATGTGGAAAGAATTTGCTGTCTTCTTTCCACTCCACTTGACCCCAGATAAACTAATCAGATTTGCGCAATGTATAGCCATTTCTTTGTTCCAGGTTTTCTAAGGGATTAGGAATTTTGGTTGGCAGATTTCCTGGCAAAAAACATGGCTTGGCATGTGTGATTGTGTGGGGGTTGGGGTATACTGTTAGCTCATTTGGCACATATGTTGGATATGGGGTCCCAAATGATGAAGTGCAAAGCAAAGACCTCTAAAATAATGCATTTCGGATGATGTTTTAGTGTAAATATCCTGATGTGCTGCTGCGTGCTGCTGGGAGGTTGAAATGGTTTTAAAAGAGACAAGGAGGGAACTCCATAACTCCTGATTTCACTAAAAACCAAGCCCTGTATAAGAGAGACATAGAGATGCCAGGAGGGAATTCCAACAAGTTACATTAGTTGTTGTCTGAATTTGATGATTTGCATGAATATGTTGGGATTATTATGAACAAAAGACACATGTCTAGGCTGGGAGGTTGAAATGGTTTTTCTACATAAGCAAAATAATGATGTGAAAATAGAAGAAAGAATACATGGGAGGTAGTTTGCTATAGAAAAACTAAAACAAAACAGTAACCTGGATGCCTGGATGCCTGGGTGCTGGCCTCCTGCACAACCACATTTCCTCAGGGCAAGACCTCTTTGACAAGGGGGGCACAATGCATACACTGTTCTGTTAAAAAAAAACTTTCCTGCTTGGAGTTCCAGGAAACCAACAAAAAAGCAGTACTCAATTCAGTTTCTTGTCCTGCAACATGTTTGCTCACACAAGCTAACAGACAAGGCTTTGGTTAGAAGTAGCTGAGGTACCATTTGTAATCTACCATCTTCTGATAAATTGAGACCTTTATTTGGGATTTGTCTATATACTGATTTGCTAGCTTGGTTTCAGAGGGAAACCAACAAAAAATCAATACTCAAGCAGTTTCTTGTCCTGCCAACATGTTTGCTCTGTTTCCTTCTAATACTATTATGATTTATGACAAGCTGCTTTAAGCCAACACTTGCATATAACCACTATGTACAAATATGATCATCACTTGGTACAACAAAGTGAACCGTAGAAACTTGTGAAAACCCAGAAGAAAAAAAGAGGAAAAGTAAGGAGCTTGTTAACTGTTTAAGGTGCCAAATAACATACCATCAGTGTCACCATTAACAGCACTGATGAGCTGCAGGGAGACCTTATTGCCGACAATCTCATCCAAGCAATCATGAGCCGATTCAGTAGTGTCTTTCAATTTGAGAAGGTTCTTCTTCTTCATCAACACAACTGTTCCCTTGATCCTTCTCTCATCTGTTTCATATCTCATCCTCTTGTTCCTGTCTTCTTCCTCCATTACTGGAGCCACAGCTTTACGAGACATTTTCTTTACGTTTTTCTCTAAGTACCTAAGTGGCAGGATATGATTAACAAGAAAGTTGTTTTGATTGTGTGAAGGAGAATGGCTAAGGTGGTATATTTATAGGCAGAGATGAATCCTGGTGTTATGGCTGAGAAGCTTCACTTGTTTACAGGGTACTAGGTTATACTACTACACATGTGCCATTTTACTAAGACTTTGGGTGAAGACTTTGATTATTGAATTGATTTCTAAGGAGTCTCCTTTTGAGATGAGTTCTACAAACTCTCTAGCTTCATATGCCTTACATCCTTCATGCTGTTTCTTTGACTAAATATCATGCTGTGCTGTTGCGTGATTTAATGTAAATGCATTTGGGATTTGACTTCTCTGAAGGTTGATGGTAATGCAATTCCATTTCGTAGTTAGGTTGTTACAGTAGTAACTTCTCTGAAGGTTGATGGTAACGGAAAATATGAAATTGACCTCAAACTAGCTGGTTATTAACAAACTTGCTTATTTTGCAGGCACAACAAATCAAGCGCATATTCCACCTTGCTGATTCTACTGACCCTAATGCAGCCATTGAATCCCTTGCAAGTATTAAGGTTGTGTGTCGAGAAGCACTGTCTGCCATTTGTGAGGCTGAACGAATCTCAGCCGGTGCACAACCAGAGCCACGAATCCAGGATCCGACACAACCAGCTACTCAGGCCCGACGACCACCGCGGGCACGCCGAAAGGGACCGAGACCGACCATGGAGCCGGTCACCGTAGCACCGATAGGTGCACCAGCACCAAACACTGCATCAACATCACACGTGCCACCATCAGTCCAACCTCATATGCAGGTTTTGCCCTCACCATCACCTGTAACAGCTGCAGAGCATGAGCCTTTGACATCCCATTCCACAACCAGGACACCCCCTGCTCATGGGCCATCATCTTCCACACCTAATAGATCCGATCGACCTCATACACCAGGAGGCCCAGCCCCTATATCAGCAAATGAGACAGCAGTTGTACATCACATGCCATCCCCGCTGCTTCATGAATCTGAGATGGAAGGTATAGTCAAGGATATACCTTCGGAAATCCCTCCCATTTCTACTGATCCACTTGCTTGTTATGAGATGGTACAAGAACAGCTGGAACCTATTGAGAAAGAGACACATGGGTCGGTTCCATATCACAGCTTTAGCAGTGGCGTTATAGCTGGTAGCCGAGTATCAAGTCCTGGACGAATCACTGGTCAAGGTAGAGGAGGTTGCATTTCTGACCAGTTTTTTTATGCCATTCCACGAGCTCGACGAAGTCAACATCCCCATCGTCTTAGAGCACCTCATGGGATTTGTTCACCTGTGAAAGATTCAGTTTCACAGGTTACAGAGGAGCCTCCTCCTACGTCGAATTGTGCAACACAATGTGTTGTGATGGAGCAGCCTGCAAAGCGCCCTAAACTCAAGACATACGCCAAGAGGAATCCTCCGAGGGCAAAGAAAGGAGTACGAGCACCATGTGGAACTTAACTTTGCAGATTAGCACACTCATGAAAACCAGTCCCCTAACCTTAGTACAGGCAACATGTTGACTTAGCTATTTTGAAAACATGCTTTGTAATCGTGTGGCATTTTTGGGATGGTATGTACTGGTTACTCTTTGAAGTGGCGATGGAATGTAGCATTTAGATTAATGCATGTTAAGTATACGATGGATTGCGCTAGTAATTGATGGTTGAATGCAGCATTTAGATTAAATGTGTACTATGGTAGAGTGTAGACATGAGGTGAATCTACATCTTTGAATTGTTGTCCCCTGCTCATGGGAAATAGCTGCTCCTGATACGCGTATTATGGACCGTCACAAATTTCGCTCAAGTTTGCTTGGGAAATTATGATGAGTTTATATGTATCATGGACATGGTAGCCTCTCCCCTGAATGAATGACTTTTCCGATGAAGTTTGTTATATATTCACAGTTGCACTGAAGATATAGTTTCATTCATTGCTTCAGATAGTTTGTTTTTGTACAGGTATAACGCACTAGGCTTATCAACAACCATTGACTATCATTTTCTAAATAGGTGGATGTTGATTCTGTCACTTTGGTACTCATGGAGAAGATACAGTCGATAGAGTCCAGGCATATGCGACAGCTTATACATTCTATCCTGATTCCACTCTTCAAGGGTTGCCCTTCAGATTTGTGGGAGGTATGGCTATAAAAGCTCATGCACCCATAACTTCTCTACTCTTAGGAGGCTCTTTGCTGCTCAAGCTAAAGTCTTACAAGAAGGCCGAGCAAGGGTTCCAGATCTTCATTCCCGTGACTCGTTATACATGACCACAAAGGTCGAAAATTAAATGATTTAATTGTTTGTATGGATTCAAATACAGGAAACAAGTATGGATTTTTAAAACATAAAAACAATTGAAAAACAGCTTCTTTTAGCATTGATAATGGACTTTGAGCGACGAAATTATTTCAATCATAAGTATCTTAAACAAATTTAAGATGGTTTTCAGTGACGAAAATATTTCGAAGGACTTTTCGCGACGGGGTTTTTTACAACGGACTTTTTACGACGGGTTTTTTACAACGGACCTTACAACTGGTTTTTACGTTCCTCTTATGCCGTTAAAGGAATTTTTAAAAGTGTTAATTTCAAAAAATATGAAAAGGGAAAAATACCATAACTACCTGGTGCGACGGATTTTTTCATCGCTCTCAGAGGTAATAAAATCCGTCGCTAAAAGTTAGATTTTTTTCGTCGGATGACAGAATGCCGTCGCTAAACTTTTAGCAACGGGATTTTTTTAAACGGACTTTTAGCGATGGACTAACCGTCGCTAAAAATATTTTTTGACGGAAAGGAGACTTTTAGTTTGTGAAGTACCCGTCGCTAAAAGTCCTTTTTGTTGTAGTGTGTATACTGAAATACGAAGTGAAAATTCCAACAAGTTATAAATAATTTGTGAAGAATGTTTGAAGTTGCTATATTTGGAAACCATTTATATTCTTTTTTTGATTGAATAGTAAAATCATTTTATTTCCAATAAAAAAGAGAACCATGTATAAGAGCAGAAAAGTTCTTTGAGCAGAACATATTTTGCACCAAAGAGTTATATATATATATATATATATATATATATTAATTTCCTTCACTGTCAAATTCGGCTAGAAATCACCACAACAAGCACCCATACTACACAGGAGCTAAATGTTAGACCCCAATTCATGTACAATTGGGGTAAGGTAATTATAATTTTTATTCTTTCTTTTTTCCGTTAAACGTTTTAAACGGTACTCTAAAGCTCTATCGGCAGTGCATTCATTAATTCTCTTTTGTTTTAACATACAATGTGACTTAGTAATCTTAATAGTACATCTCAACAATTACATTATTGTGAATGTAATTCAGCATGACATTGTTAATCTTATGCATATTAAGTAAATAGTTTATGATGGAAATTTTACACTAAAAGTCAAAACTAGACCACTAAAATATTACCCTTCATTTGTTTACTGAACATCTAATCTAAAAAAGGGTATTTAATGGAACATAAATGTTACAAGTCAAAAAACACCCTTACTCACCATTAACCTATATGGAAATATCAATTAGAAAAAGGCACTCCTACAGGGAAAAAGGGGAATAGCCCTTTAAGCCCATGACAACTTTTATAGGCGTATAGGTATAACTTTAGATAGACTGGATCATTCAGTGTAGGTTGTAATAGATCCTACCAATTGCGCAAAGTACAAATTTGCAGCCACAGAAGTATTACACAAACAAATGCATTGGAGAGGTTTGCTTATTACAATGACGTGTAAAACTGATAACGGAATAAAATCCAAACACATAGTGGGCAGAGAGATATTTCACTCTTCATTAGACATATATTCATCAGATAAGTACTGATCATTGGTTAAAATATTGTTTCTCTCGTTTGAAGTGAGGTGCCTCCCACTAGCCTCTGCCATTTCTTCGACAAGTTGAAGCATGTAAAATCGTTTTCTACGCAGCAACATTTGGTTATTCTCCTTTCGAATTTGGCTCACAGCTTTATTACACTCCTTAACTTTGGGCCGTGACATAGTAAGTGAACGACGATGCAGCAAGGGTGCTCTAAGGGCGATGAGATCTTGGTGTAGTGCTTCTGATTCCGTAACTCTATGTGTCCATTCTCTCCGTAAACTGCAATAATACTCTTTCGGATCTGTATACTTCACTTCTTTGTAGTCGTCGTTCCTTTCACACAACAACCACACTTTCTTACGTCGCTGATAATTAGAACTACCAGGAAGTCCTGCCATCAAAAGACAATACTTCTCACCCTTTGAACACCACTAATTTATATAACCAAGCCCACACACGTAGACACCATACATTATTGTGAGAACTGGAAAAGGACAAGTGAGTGACAAGACAAGTCACTGGCCACTTACAACGTAGCATGTGTTTATTGGTAGACCAGGGCCTTTCCAGTGAAATGTTACATCAACCACGTTACTTTGTCTAAAGTAATATCCGATCTCATTTTGCTCATTTGTACTTTAGCATGTATTGTTTACTCAAGGCTGTGGAAAATTGACCTCAGATAGGCCTTAAAGTTGTGTTCAATCAGCTGATTTAAATAGGAGGCTCCTTGTTGTGTCGAAAATTCACATAGTTAAGAGTGGTGTCTTAAATCATCGAGAAGAAAATAGACACAAGTATGATCTGAGGCCGGAATACAAGAGTCGCGACAAGTATTTTTAACTTATTTCTCTGGTATTCTAAGGCTTTTCCAGCGAAGTAGTACATCATTCTTGCGCTTTTACATATAGTTCGTTTTTAAGCAACTAATTTATAAGACTGTCTGCAAGCATATTTTTAGCGTCATATGCTTGGGATGCCCTTGACTAGTCAAGAGACAGTACTTCTCACCCTTTGAACACCACTAATTTATATAACCAAGCCCACACACGTAGACACCATACATTATTGTGAGAACTGGAAAAGGACAAGTGAGTGACAAGACAAGTCACTGGCCACTTACAACGTAGCATGTGTTTATTGGTAGACCAGGGCCTTTCCAGTGAAATGTTACATCAACCACGTTACTTTGTCTAAAGTAACATCCGATCTCATTTTGCTCATTTGTACTTTAGCATGTATTGTGTACTCAAGGCTGTGGAAAATTGACCTCAGATAGGCCTTAAAGTTGTGTTCAATCAGCTGATTTAAATAGGAGGCTCCATTTTGTCGAAAATTCACATAGTTAAGAGTGGTGTCTTAAATCATCGAGAAGAAAATAGACACAAGTATGATCTGAGGCCGGAATACAAGAGTCGCGACAAGTATTTTTAACTTATTTCTCTGGTATTCTAAGGCTTTTCCAGCGAAGTAGTACATCATTCTTGCGCTTTTGCATATAGTTCGTTTTTAAGCAACTAATTTATAAGACTGTCTGCAAGCATATTTTTAGCGTCATATGCTTGGGATGCCCTTGACTAGTCAAGAGACAGTACTTCTCACCCTTTGAACACCACTAATTTATATAACCAAGCCCACACACGTAGACACCATACATTATTGTGAGAACTGGAAAAGGACAAGTGAGTGACAAGACAAGTCACTGGCCACTTACAACGTAGCATGTGTTTATTGGTAGACCAGGGCCTTTCCAGTGAAATGTTACATCAATCACGTTACTTTGTCTAAAGTAATATCCGATCTCATTTTGCTCATTTGTACTTTAGCATGTAAAAGATCTGAAGGCTTTCAAAGAGGTTATTTGTCGATGGGAAATTTGTGTTCAAGTAGCTTATTTAATTAGTTGGACAGTGTCTTGAATCTAGGCACAAGCATAATCTATTACCAGAATATGAGCCTATACTCGCCCATAACTTCTTATTGGTTGTGGTATTCTAAGGCTTTTCCTGCAAAGCAATTACATCATTCTTGCGCTTTTGCATTTATGCTCAATACCGATTATGGGTTTCATATGTACTTTAGCTACATACTTTTAAAACTTCACATAGAGTTATGAGTTGGGTCAAAATTTTTTTTTGAATCAACTCGTTGCCACATGTTTTTTTTTGCAGTAACGTCACGTGCCTGGCATGTCCTAAACCACTAAAAAGACAAACGTAGGTACTTCCAAACTAGCACGCCATATCAAGCTGACGAGCAACAACTACGCTTTGATTTTGCTATAGCTGTAGACTTTTCACGGTGAATTGTCCTTCAATCTGTTATTAACAGTTCAAGGATTGATGAAGCTGTTAATGAGCTATTATCCTTTCAACAACTAATATATCTGCAAAGTCTTTTCATCAACTACTTTAAAGAAACTTGCAGCGACTTGTGACATCTCAAAAAATATTAACACGTTGCATTTATTGAAGTGGACCCTTGTCAAGCATTATATAAGTATGTGTAGTGGATGAAGGGCAAAGGGCAACTAGCTGCTATATTCTTTGTTGTGTAAGAACTCTAAAAATGACATATACTCCACGAGACATTTTTGAAGCTATGGGTCGTTACTGGGCGGGCGAAGATGAATTTCACTATTCGTTGCGTCCAAGTTT